>VMOF01000013.1:13523540-13643540 GCA_011764245.1 Trialeurodes vaporariorum | reverse complement strand
TGCAAACCCTTCTAGAAGAAACAGTTATATCGATCTCTGTGTCCAGATCGCCACTCTAAAACATTTGCACTTTTGTTTATAACTAATTTCAAATGTATTTGTTAGATTTAGATTTTTTTTTTTTTTTTTTTTAATTTAAAGGTTAAAAAATAAGGCAAAGAAACCGAGCTTGTGTGAAATACGTCCATAAGAGATTTCGATCATGGCTCACCTCCGTAATGCCTCACCATAACGTCCCACAAATCCTCTCTATCGCTATAGCTCGTTGATATGAATACAAGTGCTGCACGCGAAAGAGACGAGGAACCGAGCATTCCGTGACCATTATATGAAAAGCATTTTCTCGCTACTTTTTTCAGAGTTTAAGCTCTCAAAAATCAAGTTTTGAAAAGTTCAATGCACACGTATAGTATTTCCTCTTTCAATTTCCGCCTTAGTGCAATCGGCCGTGTTCTGTTTGCTAAGCACGTGCGATTTGTGCTGTGGTTTTCCTTTCGTGGGGGTAGCAAAAAAAAAAAGTTCCCACAATCAATAGTTGCGGATCATATTTTTATGATAGACTAATGCCGCTTCAAGGTCATCGGTTCGTGCCTTAATTAAATAATGAAATCAAAAGCACCCACCTTCCTGTCTGTTTTATTAATAAATTCTACCCACCTGATTAACAATATGAGAGGGCCTCTCTCGGACGGTCGCGCTTATTGTGTTGTCAGAGAGGACGGTATTGAAGAGGGGGGGGGCGGAAGGTTCTTATATTGTATGCTCATGCATGATGCATTTTTTTTTTGGAAATATGTGGTCAAATGTCAACATTGGAAAAAATTTCTTGTATACTTTCGTATAAGTATTATTTTACGGTAACATCACCGAGAAAGTCAATATTGGTCATTCTACTGTGAAGTGTGGACATGATATGCAAAAATTGAAATTTAAAAATTTGTGCCTGGCAGTCTTGTTTTGCATTAAAATGCAATCAGCGACGAAAATATTATCTAAAATATCTAATAAGGCAAACGTGTTGATGTTACAGCAGGTTTGATGCGTATTTTCAATGATGAAATCACACGCGTCCCACTCGTTACAAAACCTAGCTGTCTCACCCGTTACGCTACTTTTTAATTTTTTTAGATAAAAATAATTTAGTAAATGAAAATAACTTTATGTAGGATCAAAGCTGATACCCTCACCTTTAAGTTTGACATATATTTTTTTCTAAATTTTTGTCTCTTAAAAACTCACAGAGTTTCAAATTTTTCTGAAGTGATTCAAAAACCTTGTCCATTTTCTGCTCCACCCGTTACACCCTTATTTTGCTCTTTTCTCAGCTTTGGATAGACTTTTTTTAAATTTTGAAAATCCTATCACTATCTAGAAGTTAAGACCTTTTTGTTGGTGGGATAGTTTTATCATTTAAATGATTAAAAAGTTGAACAAATTACTTCAAAGTCGTCTGAATGTCCTACCCGTTACAACATAATGACCCTATAGCAGTCTATTTGTTTGTACAATTAATCGGACTGTTGCACACTTTTTCCTGTAAGCGATTATTAAGGGTCAATCCAGATGGAATAAGGGTAAACCCAGATGGAATAACCTGCATAAATAACGATGGTACCACTAAAAACTCACGAAATTTACTCCGAAGCTCATTAAATGCATTTAAATGCGCGTGCGTAAAGGTAATAAAATTTACCATAAAATGGTAATTATGGTGACTAATAATGAGAGACTCCCGCATCTAATCAAGACCGCAGCCACAGCGGTCAACCGCACTGAAGACCGTGGCGTCGCATGCCATCTGGCAACTTCTCCATTTAAACCCATTCAATATATCGAAATTGTTCTTGTGCTCTAAGCACCCCCTGAATTCGACATTGTTGCCAAATTGCACGCGACATCACTGACTGGGAGTTCCAGATGAACTTTGCTTTCCTCATCCACAACACAGTCCGAACTTTGCATACCGAGCTAGAGGTTACTGGTTATTATGTTTCCTGTTTTGAAGAAGTTTTCGTCCGCGGGTTAAAGTTTGAAACCGACAAAAGATTTACCGAGTGCGTTTTATGACTTTGTTCTAAAACCAGAACCGCGAGTTTTAATCATACCGGCGCAGGCAGCGTTCGGAATTTGATCGCAATATCTACAGAATTCTCAAATGTTCGTCGAGACCACGTCGAAAAGAGCGAAAAGGTGATCTCTACTCTTTTGCTTTGTTTCATTTTAGTCTCACAAAAATCCTAGGTTCCGAATGTTTGATCTGTCAAATTCACTTTCAGGATTTTTACATACCTTAACGACATAGTGCGTCCGGCTGTTATGAACGTAAAACCAGGTTTTCTCATCATAAGATACCCTTTCTCACCCCTCTCGCGTAGTTTACCATGTATTTTGACCCGCTGGTTTCAAATGTGGACTTAGTTTTTACTCAAAACTCATACTTTTTCCAGAATTTTGAAGTTTTTGCCAAGAGGACGTTATTTCAGATTTACGTAAAATTTAGGCCAGTTTAATGAAAAGTGATAGCATTTTTGAAATCAGCGTCTCAAAATAATGCCGTCAACGGCAACTTTGAGCTGTGTGTATAGTTTGCTTGATATTGGCGCGATGCCAATGGCAAAATAGCGACCATATTTTGTAATTTATTCAGCAATTTTGACAAAGGGTTGACCAATTGACCATAAAAGTTTCAGAACCTCTTAATTGTACAAAATTGGCATGGACGACGCGACCGACGGACGTACATTTACACATTAATTTAACAATTTTTACCATCACTCTAAGGTCTCTGGAAATTGTCAATATTTCTTTTAAAAGGCTCCAGGCGCTATGATGTATTTACATTCCTGTTCCTCAATTGATACATACTTCCTGTGTATGCGCGCATGTATGTACTTCTATACTTCCGAACTATTGTCATGTAAATTCAAAAATCGAGAAAATTCAATCGAACCAAAATTCGAATCTTCCAATTTTAATTCTTTTTCCTCTATGTGTATTTAGGTGATATAAGGTATACGCTCGGCGCGGCGCACAGTAGAGCGAGTCAATGGAAGGTGTCGGACATGGATTGTTCAATTTATGACTAAAAACGCAAATTTTAATGTTTTTACAGTAAAAAAAAAAACTACAATGGGTGATTATTGTAGGAAATTTTACAATAAATTGCGGGCCTGCTATTGCGCACTTTTGCTATAAGGGATTTAATAGCCGATTCTGGTGTAAAAACCTCCAAAAATAACGATGGCAGCACTTAAATCTTCGGAAATCCGCTCCTAAACTCGATGAACGCTTTTATTTGCGCGGGCGTAATGGTGGCTGAGGGTAGTTACAATGGGAGATTCCCATCTAACAATACTGTAACTCCATCAAGAAGTGACCAATAAGAGACGACTTTCATTTGACACCGGTGTCGCTAGGTGTTGCGGTACGGTACCATTCATCGGATGTGGATCATCACTCTGATGCATGACTATATACTTTGTGAATCATCCTTGTCAGCATAGAAAGAGTGACGAAATTAAGATAGGAATCTCCTATTGTCACTGCCCTCGGTCACCATTACGCCCTCGCAAATAAAAGCGTTTATTGAGTTTAAGAGCGGATTTCGGAAGTTTTTAGTGCTGCCATTGTTATTTTTCGAGGTTTTTACAGCAGAATTGAATGTTAAATCGCTTTTAGCAAAAGTGTGCAACAGCCCCATTGACTCGCTCCACTGTGCGCGGCAAGGCGGCGTGAGAAATTTAATCATCTCAGTGTATGAAATCATCTGTTCGAGGATGCAAAATCGAAATTTTTTATTCGTCACTTTGAATAAATCTCCGTTTCTTGGTTTGTATTTTTTTTTATGTATTCATGAGAGCCTTGTTTAAGACAAAACAAGCGGAATCAGATAAGGCAGTGGTACTGTAACTCCTGTGATTGGTGAGTGAAACGGTCGAGAAGCGATATAGACGGAGTAAAAAATGCAAATTTGCGGCTCGATATCACGTCTCGATATCTGAATAGAAGTCGAAGGCTTGTATTGAAAAGGACATATATTTCGTATCGTTGGTGAATAGGTCCGCTCGAAGATGATTGGGTGGCGGAATGGGTATTAGTAGCGGCCCGTGAGATTTGGCAACCATGCATTTTTCCCACTTAAACTTAGGTAAAAAATCGATTCAAGCGGAGGCTGGCAGCCTCCTCGAGTTTCGATTGTTTTCAATGTATTTAAATGGGATAAAAACACTGTTGCCAAATCGCACGAGCCGCCACTGATGGGTATATTTTGCGAACTTTTGCTACTGTGATACCAGAGACAATATACACACTGAAAAAAAGACTATACCAGAAGTATGACATAGAGTTCCTATATGTAGAGAGTTAAGACAATAGGGTAATCAACTTCTGATTGGTCGATGAGTTGTAGGCTCTACCTTTGCCGCCATTGGATGCGATTTTGCACTTTTGTTCACAATCGCAGTTGTTTACCAACGGTATTTTGCGGATAAAGAGTTAATTTTCGACGAATCTGTTAATTTTAATCATGATACGCCTCAAGAATGTCTATAAATTCCGCAAAAGAATCTTTCAAAGCGTAAATAGATGTCGATCCACAAAAGCAGTAAAAGATTACATCGTTAGAAACTCAGCGGCACTGTAATCTTTGCAGTGGACCGAAACACAACAATGGCCCTCAGAATGTAAACAAATGTGCAAAATCGCATCCAATGGTGGCGCCCATGGTTTCACTTTGTCTTAACTCTCTACATATAGGGACTCTAGCATGACAATATGTGAGCCTGGAGTCCCTATATATGAAAGAGTCAAGACATGTGAACAGAAGTGAAGAAGAAGAAGGGGTCTGAGGAGCCATGAGGCGCACCTCTTGTTCACATTTTTATCCGACGATCTTCCCGCCAAAGATTACTTATACATGCATTCGAGTGTAAATAATCTTTGTAAGGCCAACCTAACCTTCAATTCCCGTTAGCTTCACTACCTGTTTTAATTTACACTGAAGAATAATGCGTGAATTTTATTCTGCTCTGAATATACTAGAGTCATTGATAATTGAAAATTTCATCTGTCCAGGCTAAAAATGCCGAAAGTTTCCGCAAAGCTTGGCGGCGGGGAAGATGGTTCCGTGAAGATGTAAACAAGAGGCGCGCCTCCAGGCTTCATAGACCCCTTCTTCTTCTTCAATTTTCAACAGCCAATCAGAGATGGAACCTCATATGGCGGGACTCTTTCATATACAGGGACTCTTTGTGAACCTATGTAAGGGATAGTATACAATGGGGCTATTGCACACTTTTTCTATAAGCGATTTAATAGTCGATTATGGCGTAAAAACCTCAAAAAATAACGATGGCGGCACTAAAAACTTCCAAAATCCACTCCTAAACTCAATAAACGCAGTTATTTGCGCGAGCGTAATGGTGGCCGAAGGCACTAACAATGGGAGATTCCCATCTAACAATTCTGAAACTCCATCAAGAAGTGACCAATAAGAGACTACTTTCATTTGACACCGGTGTCACTTGGTGTTGCAGTAGCATTCATCGGATGTGGATCATCACTCTGATGACTAATTACTCTGTGAATCATCCTTGTCAGCATAGAAAGAGTGACGAAATTAAGATAGGAATCTCCCATTGTTAGTGCCTTCGGCCACCATTACGCTCGCGCAAACAACTGCGTTTATTGAGTTTAGGAGTGGATTTTGGAAGTTTTTAGTGCCGCCATCGTTATTTTTTGAGATTTTTACGCCATAATCGACTATTAAATCACTTATAGCAAAAGTGTGCAATAGCCCCATTACCAGAAGTCTAGTGTTTTTACCATAGTTGTTACTATACCCTACGAACACTTTCTCACATCAAATTTAATCTGGAGAAGACCCCCAGACCTCCCTTAAACATTCTGGGAGACCCCTAAACCCCCTTCAATATCCTGGGGGAGACTCCCAACCCTCCTTTGATACTTTTATCCAAATCTAAAGATTCATTTTTGAAATATTTAAATTTGTCCTTTTTTGATCCACTATTGATTTTAATGGAAACCATTTTTCATCCATCCATAACTAACCTAAAAATTAAAAATTCAAAAAAACAAAAAAAAACCCCTCCAAGGAATATGAAAAGCAACATCTCTGCAAAATTTGAATGCATATGGATCAATAGTTCAAAAGTTATGCTGGGTAGAAAGTTTGTGCATTTACACCTGCAAGCCACAATGGTGAAATAATATTGAAACTTCATGGATGAATATTCTTTAGGATAGTATTAAGCACGATGAAATCCAATTATTTTGTAATGGGTCTGTTGAAAACTTTTGCTACAGCGATATAGAGTGTAAAATCTCAGTTAAATGCCTCTGTGGTGAGTTTGTTATAGCATTTTATGACTTTCTACTGCCACCAAGGGGCTTTTGACGCGATTTTACATGAGGTTGATCACTCTAGATCGCTGTAGCAAAAGTTTGCAACAGACCAGTAGCGGCCCGTGAGATTTGGCAACCATGCATTTTTCCCACTTAAACTTGGGTAAAAAATCGATTCAAGCGGAGGCTGGCAGCCTCCTCGAGTTTCGATTGTTTTCCATGTATTTAAATGGGATAAAAACACTGTTGCCAAATCGCACGAGCCGCCACTGCAACAGACCAGACCCATTATCATGATTTACTTACATTAGCCGTAGAGGGCCAAGTATCAAAACGAGATACCTTGAAAATCTCTGCGCCATTGCAATACTTTCTCTATAACAAACTTTGTTAGTAGTGAGAAAGTAAAAAGTAATTTTTGCGGAATTTTTAACAGTGTACCTTATTGTTTTAACAAAAGTACGGAACAGGCTTATTTCGCAGACTTCAAATCAAGGAAAAGAAAATACACCGGTTCCATGCACCGCTCAGTTGGCGAGACCATCGAATTTTCTGGACAAGTTTTCGTAAACAAAAAAATCAAAAGTATGAACAATAAACAGCGGCGGCGCGTGCAATCTGGCAACAACGTCTTCTCTCCATTTAAACCAATGTAAAACAATCGATCTTCAGGAGGTGCAATTGCACCCCCAAGATATCGATACTTTTGCATAGGATTAAATGGAAAATTTGCATGGTTGCCAAATTGCACGAGCCGCTACTGACAATAAATAGCGAGATAAATAGAAAATCAGTTTGATTTTTAATATTGCGGTTAATATTGAGTTACATTACATGGTTTTTAGCAGAGATTATCGACACTAAAACGATATTCTGAAGCGAGAAGCAAAAGATTATAAATGTTCGGCAAAATCCGTGTTTCGACCACCAGAGCGTCGTTGCAAATTCTGAATATTGAGAAACCGGACTTGAAAAAAAAGACAGGAGACAGATTTTTTTTTTCTTTTTTTTTTAAATAATTTTTTTAATATAAAAAATACGGTTTGTTCACACCGAGCAAAAATCTTCCGAATTCATTACCGACCGCTATACATACATCTAGTTTTGTTTCTTATGGCAAGAATACAATGCAATTTCGCCAGATTTTCCTGTAACTTGCAGTGACGTAGCGTGCAATTTAGCAACGGTTGTACTGTTCCGGATTTAACCCCATGAAAAAGGTCGAATACGACGGTGGTCACCGAGCACGCCACAGTTCGACTTTTTTCATGGGTTTAAATAGACGAACTGCAACGTTTCCAAAGGGGGCTGTTGCACACTTTTGATATAAGCGATTTAACAGTCAATTCTGGTGTAAAAACCTCGACAAATAACAATGGCAGCACTAAAAACTTCCGAAATCCACTCTTAAACTCAATAAACGCTTTTATTTGCGAGGGCGAAATGGTTGCCGAGGGCAGTAACGATGGGAGATTCCTATCTTAATTTCATCACTCTTTCTATGCTGACAAGGATGATTCACAAAGTATATAGTCATCAGAGTGATGATCCTCATCCGATGAATGGTACCGCAACACCTAGCGACACCGGTGTCAAATGAAAGTCGTCTCTTATTGGTCACTTCTTGATAGAGTTACAGTATTGTTAGATGGGAATCTCCCATTGTTACTACCCTCAGCCACCATTACGCCCGCGCAAATAAAAGCATTTATCGAGTTTAGGAGTGGAATTTGGAAGTTTTAGTGCTGCTGTCGTTATTTTTGGAGGTTTTTACACCAGAGTCGACTATTAAATCGCTTTTAGCAAAACTGTGCAACAGCCCCATTCACAAAATATTGCATTTAAAACGCTCTAACCAAAATTGCACTGAAAATAACAATACAAGGAAAACGAGCTCCGATTTCATATCATTCCGGGTCTGAAAAGAAAAGTGTCTGATACTGGACCGGTGTCTGTTACCGGTGCGTTCACCTCAGGTTAATTTAAATAAAGAGAATCCGCTGTTGCCACATTCCGCGACCCGCCATCAATACGCTGCGTCGTTTTGTCGAAAGGAGATACGTGTTTTTCAGGTTAAGTCTGCCGTGTAAGGACTTAAATTATTGGACACACTGTATTACGCGATACGCTAAGCGGTAACTTGCGCACCAGTAGGTGAGCACACGTTATTCCAGATCTTTATAACCTTGCCATGTTCGAGTGAGGTATGGGTAGATTATTTTTGTGATCTCTCGTTTTGGAATTATTTTTTTTTTTCTCAATTTTTTTTTCTCTAATTGTTTTTCCTCTCTCTCTCTTCTATTCTTAATGAGCGCAAATCATGTAGCTTCATATAACTCAAACAGGAATCATTTTTGTAATACAACGAATATCATTTACAAGTGAAATCTATCGTACGAATAGTCGATTCCCCCCCCCTCCCCCTCTCTTTCAATTCTTAATGAGCATAATCGTTTCATATAACTCAAAAAGGAATCATTTTTGCTGTACAATGAATATTATATTTACAAGTGAAAAGATTCTATCATATACGCAATTACTTATGTATACATACTTTGCAAATTACCTAATCCTCGTTATTTATGATGGTCGACCATCAATATTTTTTTTTTTTTTTTTTTTTTGCTCAACTTTTGTTGTGCTTAAATGAATATTTGCATTAAAGATTGAATTTTACACGTGCGAGATCGTGTGTTATATAATATTGCCTTATTTTATGGTGATCAATAATTTGAATTTTTTTTAATTAAAGCAACTGTCTGAAACGTGGAATGTCTCAGTGGTATCAATGCCAGCTGCGAGAAGACTTACTATTTACGTATTTGATTAGAGTCTAAAAATGAAACTGGCACGCAGTGGCGGCTCGTGCGATTTGGCAACAGTGTTTTTATCCCATTTAAATACATGGAAAACAATCGAAACTCGAGGAGGCTGCCAGCCTCCGCTTGAATCGATTTTTTACCCAAGTTTAAGTGGGAAAAATGCATGGTTGCCAAATCTCACGGGCCGCTACTGCTGGCACGTGATGGGGAACCGTTATGGAGGCGGGGGCGGATCCAGCAATTTGCCAACCCTGAATTCATCCCATTTAAACGTATAAGAAACAATCGATTCTTGAGTGGGCCATGGCTCTTTTACTAATCGATTGTTTCTTATACATTCAAATAGGAAGAATTCACAGTTGCCAGATTGCTGGACCCGCCTTTGGATAGAACTGAATTATCTGAATAGATCAGACATCCACATCAGCAAGCAGTGGTGGATCCAGCCCTAGCGAACGGGGGGGGGGGGGATTTTGGGATTTTTGCCCCTAAGTGAGCCCCTTTTCTTGGTTTCGCTCCTACTTTTCCCCTTCCTTTCCCCTCTTTTCATTCTTTTGAGCCAAACGGGGGGGGGGGCGATCGCCCTTTTTGCCCCACCCCCATGTATCCGCCAATGCCAGCAAGCTGCTCCATGCAACAAACAACAAAAACCACTACAGACGGTTTTAGTGATGTTTGGTGATGACGCCATCTGGCGATGAGCGTTCCAAACAAAGACAAACTGTCTCTCTTGCTCTCACGTAACCCCTATATACATACTGCTATCCCACTCTCATTTCAAAAATCGTGTGCTGAGACTTCTGTTGTGACATTTTTTGGCAGAAATGAATTCTTTTTATATGTTTTAATGCGATTATGATAATATGATGTCGTAAACAAGGTCCTGTATACTAATTTCGAAACTAGAAAGAGATAGCTAAAGATCATCCTAGGGGTCTCAAAACTTCCCCTCTGCTTTTCGAGGAAATCCTCAATGTTATTTTAAATGGGAGAATAGACTTACGAACAGACCAGTTCAATGTTCATCTTGGGGGCGTCCAATAATAAACGGGACTTTTCTGAAACCCAGCTCTACCATGGAAGCGTAATGAAGCCCCCGAGATGACCAGGTCTACTATAGTAAGTCTATTTTCCTATTCAGAAAAACAAAGGCAATGCCCTATGAAAGAGAAGAAAGAAACTTTTGAGAGTCCTTTGTCAAGTTGGTGTTATGTTAGTAAGCCCTCGCGAGGCCTCGTGATGAACTACTCATAAAGTTCTACTCATAAAGTTTATTTTCTTATTTAAAATAGCATTGATGATGCCCCGGAAGAGCAGATTTGAAGTTTTGGGAACTAATCGTTGTACAGTACACTGATATCAAATCAGATTGCTTAGTTTTATTCGGAAAATTACCGTTAAGTACCGTGCGAATTGTAATTCATGAAGTAGCATCCATTACATCAAGATGTAATTACGTCTGATGCATCAGCATTGTATACATACATCAGTATTCTTTACTTCATTAAGAGTAACTCCCAAACATAATATTATTCTTTATTTATTTTTTTTTTTTTTTTTTATTTTTTTTTATTTTATTTTTTTATTTTTCTCCCCCTTTATTTTTATTCGAGATTATCTGCTTTGATTGGCAATTATTGTGCGAATGAGGAAGGGTTTGTCTAGCTTGTTTATTTTATTTCTAGCATTTTATTCGTATTATTTATTAGCATCCTAATTTTGAGCAGTGGCGCGGCTCATGCAATGTGGCAACAACGTATTCTCTCCATTTGACCCTATGTAAAACGATCGATCATTAGAAGGTGTATTTGCACACCCAAATATCGATACTTTTGCATAGGTTTAAATGGGAAACAAGCATGGTTGCCAAATTGCACGAGCCGCCACTGATTTTGAGTAAGTATTCATCCTACTCGTTTTCATGTAGGTAAGTATATTATTACTAGCATATTGCCCGTCGGGCTACCGACGGGTACTGTGGTTTCTTTTTTTGTTTTACTCGTTTTTTGTTGTTTCTTTTTTCTTGTGGTGTTTTCAATGGTTTTTTTTTTTTTTTTTTGATCCTGTCAGTGGTGTAGCGTGCAATTTAGCAACGTTGCAGCTCTTCTATTCAAATTTGTGAAAAAGTTCGGAGTACACAGAGTGGCGCAAAAGTCCGTTCTCCCCCTTTTATTTTCTTTTTTTATTGTCAAAGAAAGATTTTCAAAGATCGATATCTCGAATTCGAAAAATGCTATTGACCTTTGGTTTGCGCCAAAATTCTCATTTTTTTACGCCTGTTTTATCGACGTATCACTCGATAGGGTCCGTCTTTAGGAATTTTCGAGACAGTCCCCCTGGGAGCGTAGAAACGTTAAAAACTTTTGGGGCTATAAAATGAAGTTTTGAGTACATTTATGTCACAGCAGTATTTTTTCAGGAAAGTACTTGCTTTTTAGAGTATTTTAGATAACTGATTTTTTAAATTCCGACTTTTTACATAGGAGTAATGATATTTAGAAAATGGGTCCAAATCGAACTTTGATCTTCAATAAATCGAAAACGAAAAACGATATTGACCTCCGGTTTGCGCCAAAAGTCTTAGAATTTAATGTTCTTTTGAATTAGCTATCACAAGACAGGGGTAGCCATTTGAAAATTTTGAGTTGGGGGCCTTTCCCCCCCTAAAGGGAAGTAATTTTGGAAATGTTGATCCCCTCACGCGAAAGCTCTCAAAAGTTATGGAAGACCCCAAAGTTTCAATTTTTCATCTGCAGCCGTTCAAAAAATAAAAGGGGGGGACGGACATTTGCGCCACCCTGTAGACTGTTTTAGTAGAGCGATATACCGTATCGATTGCTGTCCGAGGGCCTCTGGTTCCAAACAAACTCTGGTTCAATGTATTTTCCCCATAAGCGAACTTTTGAACGGAAATTTAGGGTATTAAATCAAACAATTAATGCGACCTTTTTGCGATTATGAATTCTACGTCCTTGAAAATGCTTAATTATGCCTGGTTCCTTGACTATAACTGCCGAAATTAATAAGATATTACAGATTAAATTTTGCATTTGTAGGTTAGAATCGCCCGAAATCCCGCCAATTCCACAACAAAAACAATAACATTTGGGTGATTTCAACCTCCAAACGCATCGTTAAATCTGTAATATCTTGTTGATTTTGGCAGTTTCACGGGTGGAACCATGCAAAATTAAGCATTTTCGGGGACGTAGAATTCATAATCGCAAAAAGGTCGCATTAATTGTTTGATTTAATAGTCTACATTTCCGTTCAAAAATCCGCTTATGACGAAAATGCATTGAATCAGAGTCTGTTTGGAGCCAGAGGCCCTCGGACGGCAATCGATACGGTATATCACTCTACTAAAACAGTCTATTAGTTGTTCGGTGAACACTTCCTCATTCGATCTTTTACAATCGTTTAATTGGACAGAGTAGAACGTTCCCAAATTGCACGCTATGTCACTGATTTTTTGTGTACACAACACATTTTACTTACTTCTTTTATTACTTCTCCGTTAGTAGAGGAGAAGGAAATTGTTTTAAGTGAGGAGTAATATAACGTTTTGTGTTGGACTAACATTTACTCATGATCGTACGTAGTCCAAGATAACCGTAATTTCTAAAAGTTGCACAGGAATACTTATTGACATTTTTGTTTCCGTATTTGGCCGAATAATGCTGTAGGTAGTATAGCTTTTTTTTTTGGCCGAAGGTTAGTATCGAGTTTATGTTTCATTCCGTTGATGTAATTTTGATTGCAGTTTGTCGCGTGCATTTTAGCAACATTTTATTTCGTACCGTTATACTTGCGTAGAAGGTCGAATCATGGGCGAAGCCAGCAATTTGGCAGCTGTGGATTCTACCCATTTGAATGTATGAGAAACAATAGATTAGATATTGGGCCATGTCCTCCTCAACAATCGATTTATTCTCATACATTCAAATGGGAAGCTACCACTGTTGCCAAATTGCTGGCTCCGCCCATGGGTCGAATTTTTGGATGTTTATAGTGCACTCCTCGGCATAGGCGGAAATAGGAGGTGGGCGGGTGGGGGGGCTGGAGGGGGCTAAGCCTCCTCCCCCCCCCAGAAACTTTTGGAAACAAAAAACGTTTACCCACAACAACAACAAAATATATTACAGTATATGATGTTTATCATTTAATTTTCTGATTGCCTAATTGTTTCGCACCCCAGCTAATAGCTATATGAGTACAATTTATTTAATATCTTAACTTAGGTGTGTATGATGTAGGTACTTACAGTCGACAAAAGAATGTCAGATGTCGTCTTATATTTTGGTTTAAGTAGACTACCTGCGATACCTATCACAGTAAAAAGCATCGCATGTGGCCTACTAAAGTCAAAATCCAGGACGTTATCTGACATTATTTAATTCGTCGACTGTAACTGTAAGTACATCATACACCTAAGTAAGTTGGGGGGTGGGGGGTCATGGTATACCCCTCTCGGAGGGGGGGCGGTCTTGAGGTGTCTCTAAGATCCCTTGGAACTCAGCTCCCCCCCCCCAGAAAAAATTCCTAGTTCCGCCTATGCTCCTTGGATACGATCATACACATATACCTAAGCTTAAAAGGGACAAAGTGCAGCATTGACAGAATGCAAGTGACGCTGCGGCGACTGATTGATCTTCCCACGCGCCATAATTACACGTTTAAAGAAAATGAAAGGTTAAAAATTGTATGTTTTGCATTGATTCCTATGAGCAACTCTAAAACAGCTGATGATACATGATACATGTATAAAGTAATCGGAAGGCATTCGAACTGGTAACAATATCATTGCTAAGATGTGAGTAATGGTTGACGTTTCCAAGCAACATGCATTTCCAATTTATCGTATACATCAGAACCCGAGCTAAGGAGAGTATCCATCAATCTGCGAAGGATAAATAAAAAAGAATCCCTACCCTCGCAGAATATTCCCTGCGTTAGTAAGTGAAATATTTTTGCGCACGGCGCACTCCTAAAAGAATCCATGAATATACCTCTTAGAGAAACTTAAAGTCCCAGAAGTTGGCAAAAACCCCTAAAAAATGAAACTACCCCTCAAGAGGGGATGTTATTCAAAGCCATAGGCGGACCGTGACCAAAAAAAAATTGGGGGGGGGGGCTAAAAAGTGATGACCCCCCTTTTTTTTTTTTTTTTTGGTTTTCAAGTCTCAAATGATGACTTTTTCCCGATTTTTAGCCCCTCCACCCAAAAAAAGTGGGGGACTACAGATCCCCCTAGCCCCTGATACGGTCCGCCTATGTTCAAACCGCTTGAAAAAAAAAAAACCTCCACCCGCATCGTCTAGGAGAAACAACACGCGAAAAACCAGAACTTTCGGCCTTCGCACTTTCTAGGCTCCGAAGCCACTCCGCGAGAATCGAACAGCCCCAGTATAAAGGGTAGTTCAAAATTTGAAGCGCTGCACGTGGATTCGTTCTGCTACGCCTACTGAAGAGTTCTGCACGAACTCAATTTCAACGCGGCTGTCGCCGATTTTTTTCGAGAAGCCCACCGACCTGATTTCGGGAATGAATCCCTCGCGAGGGGTAGTTTTAACGATGGGACAGGTTCGGATGTGCAAAGATCGATTCGTGCATATCAGAGTGACTCCGGGTGCGTTATTAAGTAGTCAGCAAAGTCGTAGATTCCTAGATAAGATTCGTCCGATGAGAAAACCCACCCTAACAGGGGGTAGAAAAAGAATCGGGGGTGAAGAGCGAAGTCGCACGACCACCCCCGATCGGAGCACGATCATCAATCAAAATTTAGCCACCCCAAGTGATCCCGTGCCCGAAATAATCGGTAAAACCGATGCTTCCAAAAAACCACCCTTAGCGGGGGATGATATTCGAGCCACGCGAATTCGAGTGGAAACCTCCACGCGCGGAGTCCGAGGCTACACCCTCGTGCGAAGTCTCGATCACCATGGACACCGTCTCCGACCACCGGTTCCGCGATCCAAAACAACCCATCCCGGAAGGTAAATCGCCCGCGAGGGGTTGTTTTTAAGATCTGGTCGGTCCGGATGAGCGCGATCGTTTTCGAGGACCGGAAAAGCATATCATCGTGACTCCGGTTGTCGTATTAAGTCGTCAGCGAAGCCGTAGAATCCGAGATAAGATTCCGCCCAGTAAGAAAACCCACCCCAACAGGGGGTAGAATGTGAATCGGGGGGGGGGGTGAGCGAAGTCTCACGGACACCCCCGCCCGGAGCACGATCCTCACGGAAAATTTCGGCGCTCAAAGTGATCCGGTGCCCGAAATAATCGGTAAAAACACCCCTTTCAGAAAACCACCCTTAGCGGGGGATGATATTCGCGGCGCGCGAATTCGAGTGAAAAAGTCCACGCGCGGAGCCCGGGGCTACTCTCTTGCGAAGTGTCGATCGCCTGGGCAACGTCTTCGACCCCCGTTTCCACGATCCAAAACAACCCATTTCGAAGGGTAGATCCCCCGTGAGGGGTTGCTTTTGGGGTTGGGTCGATCCGGATGAGCTGGATCGCTTTCGAGGACCGAGCAGCACCGGGGGCCAAAATTTCGAGGTCTCAGATACCATAGGGCCAAAAATGGGGTAAAACACCGCGATAAAATCCACCCTCGGGAAGGGATGAAAAAAAAAATGGGGAAAAGAAGCACTGTGTGCACACCGTTTGGTGGCGCAGGACCCGTTCGCGAAATTTCGAGGTCCCGCGTGCTTTAGTTCTCGAGATCATAGTAAAACGCGATTTTCGACGATTCTCAGCGGTCGCCTTTTATTATATAAGATGTAGATGAACACGTTATTAGTCTGCGAAAAAAAACTCGATAATTCAAGATCATGGAGTAAAAACGGTTTCTGTTGAATCCGATTCTTATCACGCGGTTTCATCTGCTGTGATAATTTGCGCACATAGTTTCAATATTATGCGTGTTTTGAGTCATGTAATATGTATGCTTCCTGGTCCTATCCGAAATCACATTGCATGAAAAAAATGCACAACACCACCTCAGCCTGCCGGCCGGACAATGCAAAAGGGACCCGTTTTATTGCTGTTGTGAGGTATTTATCATCAATCCTTCTTGTTTAGTAATGTTCGAATTGTGTTGATTTTTTGCTATGTTTGTATTTTCTTCTCGTCTCTCAAGGACGCAAAACAGTAATAGAATGTAGCTTTGTATTTGTTCAAATATTGCGATTCACCTTCAGCAGCGGCTCGTGCAATGTGGCAACAATGGATTTCCTCCATTTAAAACTGTGTAAAATAATCGATTACTTGGTGAGGCGCAGCGCCTCACCTAGTATCGATCTTCTTGCATACGTTCAAATGGCAAAAGTGCACGGTTGCCAGATTGCACGAACCGCCACTGTTCACCTTTTATTTATATCAATCTTCGCAAGTTTTTTTTTCTTTTGGGTGTTGGAAGTATTAGCTTCCTAATTAAGTGCCGAAATTAGTTTATTAATTCATTATCATAAAGGTAGACCTGACTACCATCCATTTTCCTACTCGTGTTTAGTATTAATGCATATTTTATCTCTATTTTATTGTTTTTTGTTTTGTTTTTTTGTTTATTTTTTTCATGAATGACGTAGTTCTAACCCTTTCAACACCACGTATACATATATAATATATTCGTAGTATAAGTGACTCGGACTATACCGCACACAATTCCAATTTTTCATTCACAGCCAAAGCTAACCCAAATGGGGCTCTCGCTAACTTTTGCTATTAAAGTGAGCAGTGGCGGCTCGTGCAATGTGGGAATCATGCTTTTCTTCCATTTGATTTTATGTAAAACAATCGATCCGATAGTGAAGCAGCGCTTCATTAACAATCGATTGTTACGCGTACATTCAAATGGAGGAGGAACATTGTTGCCAAACTGCACGAACCGCCACTAAAAGTGAGATTATAGTGAAGTCTTGAGTCAAATCCGGCGAAACGTACGATTTGAGCAAATTAAAAAACTACGAAATTCACTCACAGACTCACAATTTTTTTTTAATTTTAAGACATAATGGCGGAGCTACGCAGACACCATGCGCGATTCCGATCTCATTTGAAGCTTCCATCTATGTATGTTTCCCCATTCTTTCAATCTGTTACGAGCAGACCTGTCATTTTACTGGGCTTTTAATCGCTGAGAAGGCGCAGGGCTCTCGCAATACGTCCCCTCTGCTCTTCCGGGGCACCACCAATGTAATTTTAAATGGGAAAACAGACTTATTAGCAGACCTGTCATTTTGGTGGGCTTTTAATCCATAGGCGGAAATAGGGGGGGGCTGCAGGGGGCTAAGGCCCCCCCAGAGGTCTACCAAGCCCCCCCCCCCAGAAAATTTTGGAAACAAAAAAACGTTTACCCACAACAACAACAAAAATATTATAGTATATGATGTTTATCATTTAATTTTGTGATTGCCTAATTGTTTCGCACCCCAGCTAATAGCTATATGAGTACAATTTATTTCATATCTTAACTTAGGTGGGTATGATGTAGGTACTTACAGCCGACAAAAGAATGTCAGATGCCGCCTTATATTTTGGTTCAAGTAGACTACCTGCGATACCTATCACAGTAAAAAGCATCGCATTTGGCCTACTTAAGTCAAAATCCAGGACGTTATCTGACATTATTTAATTCGTCGACTGTAACTGTAAGTACATCATACGCCTAAGTAAGTTGGGGGGGGGGGGGGGTCATGGTAAACCCCTCTTGGAGGGGGGGCGGTCTTGAGGTGTCTCTAAGATCCCTTAGAACTCAGCCCCCCCCCAGAAAAAATTCCTAGTTCCGCCTATGTTTTAATCGTTGACAAGGCGCAGGGATCTCAAAACGTCCCCTCTGCTCTTCCGGGGCACCGCCAATGTAATTTTAAATGGGAAAACAGACTAACGAGCAGACCTGTCATTCTGGTGGTGCTTTTCAATCGCTGACAAAGTGGAGGCCTCCTATTCCCCCTCTTTCTTGGGGAAAAATCTTCCAGACACCCCATCCTGCTGCTAGGAGGCCTCAAATTCAAGGTTTTGTAGGGCCTCAAGAGATGTAAATCTGACCCTGAGTAGGCTGTCACCCCCGGTCCTCCGACATTATGTCCTAACCCTTCAACCCATCTCTTGCTCTTGAATTTCTTGAGTTGTTGACGTGGTTACGTCACAAGTTCCATTTCGGAAAACAAAGTAAAGGAGTCTCTCCAAAAGATATGAGGGCGATCGTCTCCATATGAGCCAAGCTGAATGGGTCTGTTGCAAACTATTTGCTACAACGATTAAGAGTGTTGAATCTAATGTAAAATCACCGGAAAAGTCTATTCGTGGCATCAGAAAGTTATAAAATGCAATAATAAACTCACAAGAAGCGTTTAATGAAATCCAAGATGGCGGAAAAATATCGAGCAATTCTAATGCATGCTCCACGAACATCCAAGGATGGCCAACTTTAACAACCTCACTGGAGGAAGAGGTTATGTGTTTGTTTACGTTGTGATTGGTTGTGATCGATATTGTGAGGTTGGCTATCCTTGGATGTTCGTGGTGCATACGTACAAATTGCTCGATATTTCTCCGCCATCTTGGATTTCATTAAACGCCTCTTGTGGGTTTATTATTGCATTTTATGACTTTCTGATGCCACCAATGGACTTTTCAGCCGATTTTACATTCTATGAAACTCTTTTAATCGTTACGGCAAAAGTTTGCAACAGACCCATTGATAGATAGGTCACTGTAGGGGTTTCTATGACAACACCTTTTAGCCCATGTTTAAGAGTCGTGAGATGTCAGGAGTGAAACGGCCAGAGTTGCAAAAGATGTGAAAACCCTTCAGAGCGATTGACTCCATTTGCCAAGCTGAATCGATTCAGGGGTCACTCGGGGCCCAAGGCCCAAGGGGTCTCTATGACGACACGCACCTGTATGAATGGATATCGTATCTACGTGTATGAATATAAACGAGTTATATCCATACAGGTCCATACGCGATATCCATACATATCCGTGGATCGATACACATCTATACTATGAATTTTTAGTTATGGACCTGTATTGACCATTTTTACCGGGGCGTGTAAATCTCATATAAAGCCGCTGGAGTTTCAATATTTAACGTAATTTTATTCATAGTTTTTGGGGAAGGACCCCCAGACCTTCCTTTTTCCTTTTTCATAACCTCCAGAACCCCACTTAACGGGCTTATTTTGCCACACCGCAGTTTTCCCAATAAAAAATCAATGTATAATGTTTGAATCTCCCGCCAAATTTGGTAAACCTGTCCAAATAGACTGTTTTAGTAGAGCGATATATCGTATCGATTGCCGCCCGAGGGCCTCTGGTTCCAAACAAACTCTGGTTCAGTGTAATTTCCCCATAAGCGAACTTTTGAACGGAAATTTAGTGTATTTAAATCAATGAATTAATGCAACCTTTTAGCGATTATGAATTCTACGTCCTCAAAAATGCTTAATTATGCCTGGTTCCTTGACTAAAACTGCCGAAATCAATAAGATATTACAGATCAAACGTTGCATTTGTAGGTTAGAATCGCCCAAAATCCCGCCAATTCCACAATGACAACAATAACATTTGGGTGATTCCAACCTCCAAACGCATCGTTTAATCTGTAATATCTTGTTCATTTCGGCAGATTTAACGGTGGAACCAGGCAAAATGAAGCATTTTCGAGGGCGTAGAATTCATAATCGTAGAAAGGTCGTATTAATTGTTTGATGTAATAGTCTAAATTTCCGTTCAAATCAGAGTTGAAAATCAGAGTCAAATCCGCATTGAATCAGAGTTTGTTTGGAACCAGAGGCCCTCGGGCGGCAATCGATACGATATATCGCTCTACCAAAACAGTCTATAAGGGAAATGTAGTCGTAACTTTGGCATAACGCCGCTATAAAGAGATTCTGATTGTGAGCGTGAGACCAGGACAGAGGACCGATCTTGCGCAGTCGTAATGCGCGTCAGCGCCGCCGCTGCGAAGCGATCATGTCGAGCACAGTGGATTGGAAGGCAGATAGAGAGCGCCTACGTTCGTTAACCCTCTATTGCATGAATTAATATTTCTTTTCGTTGATTTCGGTGGGAAAAAACAGGGATTTTTTCCATGTTGGCACTGCTGCATCATATTTTTTTTTTCTTTACTCCCCCATACCGGCTTTATAGCACCGCATTTCTTGATCTTTTAGAAATTCAAATACCCCGTGTTACAGTGTTAGGAGTACATAGGACCGAAAATGTCTATTTTTTCGGATATGAAAACTGTCATATTTTGGCTTCAAAACAGATGCTCCAGCATTGACATTTTCAAATGAGCTTTAAAAGGTCGATAACGATTATTTTTTATTACTTTTTTTCACTCATTTTTCACTCATTTTTTTTTTTTTTTATCTCAGACCGTAAGAGGTGGAATGAATAAAATTAAATTTTTGGAAGCAAACCTGCAGAAAACATCCACATTTGTTTATTAACATCGAATGAATCTTTATACGTCCGGAAATGTTCGAGTTACGATCCGTTTGTGCGACCAGTCAGTAGCGCACCGAGAGTTTCTTCATCTCTCTCTTTTCTCCATTAAGAAACGTATGTTAGACAAGGATGGACAAGGGGATAAAACCCCCTCCTTCTGTCCTTTTCCTACTCATACATTCAAATGGGAAATGAGAGAGATGGAAGATATCCTGGTTGCGCCAGTGCGACCAGTGGTAAGTTCACGTCCACTCTCCTACACAAACTGACGATTCACTCATGCTCTTTATCAGGAATCCGAGTTTGAATGGCAGTTTCGGTGAGAATCATAATTACAGGAACGTCAGGAACAAAACTCGAGATTGGTAAAACAGTGAATGACACTTTTTACGCTCGGAAAAATACAGTGTTTCACCATAGGATATGAGGTGGACAAAAGCGATTGAAGTTTCCCTAAGAGACGGTGGGTCGCTCGGATAGACTCTTGGGTGCTAGTTGGTACGACAAGTGCGAGTTATGCTCAACGCAGGGCTGCCGATTTGCGTAGATTTAATGACATTTTGGAATTCACTAAAGATTCCACTGGTTGAGAAAAGATTACAGAGTTTAATTCAGTGTATGACTGTAATGCATGGAAATACTGGCGTCTTTCATATTTTCTCAACCGGTATATTTTAATTAACTAACGGTGTTACCTCTGATTGATGGAAGATTACACTTACATAGATCAGAGTATTTTCGAGCATTACAGTCATACACTGAACCAAACTCTGCAATCTTTTCTCAACCGGTTTGAATCTTCGGTGAATTTCAAAATGTCATTAAATCTACGCAAATCGGCAGCTCTGGCTCAACGAGCTATATAATCAGAAGTGAGAAGGGCCTTTATAGAATGTGGTTTTGAAAACACCATGGAGGCAGCCATGATTGGTGGAGATCTCTTCAACATTTTACACGCGGGCTCGGTTTGTTTGCCTCTTATTTTTAAACCTTACCTTTTAAATCGGTTTGAAATGAAAGGGTGAAAAAGGCTTTCTGGACACAAAGATCGACTGTAAAATAATTTCTTTTGAAAGGACTTCAGCTGGACAGAAGCTCATTACACAGAACAAATCAAAGTTCACTCAACCAGATACACTGAAAAAAAAATAAATAAATAAGCTAAATTTAACTAATTTCTACTTAAAAGTATGGACACCGCTTAAAAACTGTTGGTTTGACTATTGGAATTAGTATAATTAACTCCGTGCCGCGTTAATTCAACTGTTTTTTCACTCTTTTAAAGAGTTAAAGTAATAGTTTTTAAGTGGTGTCCATACTTTTAACTAATTCAGCGATTATTTTTTTTTTCAGTGTTGTACACAAATCCTGCTAAAATAGTGCTCTTTCATTCAGTAGCGGCCCGTGAGATTTGGCAACCATGCATTTTTCCCACTTAAACTTAGGTAAAAAATCGATTCTAGCGGAGGCTGGCAGCCTCCTCGAGTTTCGATTGTTTTCCATGTATTTAAATGGGATAAAAACACTGTTGCCAAATAGCACGAGCCGCCACTGTAGAAAAATCAACCATTAAACCTTCAACGACCAGGTTAGTTTAAAATAATGCTACTGATCCCTTTTAATTGGGGAAAGTAGTTAACAGTTCGTACTCGGGGGAGATGAAATTGCTTTTACGACGAAGTGAAGGCGCCCAACAAGACCTTATCTTGCAAGTGCCCCCCCCCCTAAATGACGCTACTGATCATAGCTCGTTGCTCTTTGCTTACAGGAAATATCGTGATTCGGTCCCACTGTCCGACGATCGATAAGTTCACACTCACTCACTCACTCACTCAACCTGACGATTCTCATGAACTCGCACTCAAACAGGTGTTTGTCTCGTAGTCGTACCTCGTAAAAGAGTAGTGCCGCGGTACCCCTCCACCCCCCTCCCACCGTCCCGCACCCTATCACCGCACTCTGCGCACAGCACCTCTGTAGCTACCGCATTCGCATCGCATAAGTCAGGAATCTCCCCACCGCGCGTCTCGCCGAGCCGCACAGTGGAGCAATTAATTTCGAGAAGTCGGACATAAAATATATCACTAAAAATTCAAATTTATATTGTTATTATGGTCACAAAATGCATTGTAAGGAGTGATTCTTGAAGACCATTTTAAAAAGTAAGCTGTAGGGAATACCCCCGAACGCTTTCTCACATCAAACTTAATCTGGGGGAGAACCCCAGACCATCCTTTAATCTTATGGGGAAGACCCCCAGACTCCCCTTTATAATTTTTAGGGAGAACCCCAGACCCTCCTATAATACTCTGTGAGAGACCCCTAGACACCCCTTAAGGGGTTAATTTTCCTGGAGGCTGGTGGCAGAATGTTTTTGCAAATTTTAATCAACATTTAAATAGCTCCATTTGAAATACTTATTCCAATGTTTCCTGATGTTCATCCATTTTACTCATTTTCCCATTGATTTTAATGGAAACCTTTTCTCCATCATAACTTGCTGTACCTACATTTCAAATTTAAAAAAAAAAAACAAAAACAAAAACAAAAAACAAGCCCTTCTGAGGAATGTTAAAAGCAACTTCTCTGCAAAATTTGGATGTATATCACTGGTTCAAAAGTTATGCAGGGATACAGACAGACAGACAGACAGACATCTGCATCATCGCAATACTTTCTCAATTTCTAACGTCGTTAGGATGAGAAAGAAAAAACCAATGACATCACGTTCAAACGTCCACGTTGCGTATTAACGAAGATACAAACATCCAAAGTTTACATACCATGTATGACCTCTTCCATTAAATGACTCGCCCCACTGTGTGCCGGCCGTTCCGGAGCGCCCTTACCTCGTTCTCGCGGGCGCCCATAGCATACCACATACTACTGCAGCGTCTGGTTTTGAACTTGGTGGCCCCCCAAGGATAGCGTGAACTGTGTGAAGCGCAGTCTTTGTAGCGTTTCCGACCCTACAGCTTCTACTTATAATATGTATACTGTATACTGTATAGCTTGGTGTCGCGTAGCGTGAGCGATTTAGCGTCGCGTCGCGGCGCGGTATATTGATATTGAAGCCACTCCGCTTGAACAGAGCTGCGGACGCTAGCGGGTCGAATATATGGTAATTTTCTCTCTCTCTCTCTCTCTCTCTCTCTCTCTCTCTCTCTCTCTCTCTCTCTCTCTCTCTCTTTCTTTCTTTCTCTCTCTCTCTCCCCCCTCCCCTCCCCCTCTTTCTCTTTTCTCATCAAACCACATGTGTTGGACTACAGGGGCGGATCTAGGAAAGTCTCAAGGGGGGCCATTTTTGTAATGTGAGTGAGGTCTGGCCCCCCCAGAAAATGTTGAAAATTTAAGCTTCTCTAAAGCCAATTTGAGTCACCTCTTAACCGCTCACTCCTCATTTTTAAGCTAAAAATGGCTCCCACTTTGGGTTCAAAGTTTGGAATGCCAGCTACCTAATTTCTTTACATTTTCGTAGAAAATGGATGTCTAGTGGATGAAATTAAGACCCTGTCCCCCCACAAAATCTAGTCTAATTTACCTAAGGTTGCTTAAAGACTTATGTTTTTCCCTCCTTTTTTTCTTTTGCTTTCCCCCGCTTTCTCTTCCTCTTACTGGGCATGCCGCCATGCCCCCCGCTCTGGATCCACCCATGGTTAGACAAGGATAGAACACTGAGAAAATAGTGGCTATTAAAACGATAAGAGATAAACTGTAGGGAATACCCAACGAATACTTTCTCACATCTAACTTAATCTAGGGACGACCCCCAGACCCCCTTATATTTTCTAGGGGAAACCCTAGACCCCATTTATTAGTCTGGGAGAAGACCCAGATCCAGACCCCTCTTTAATATTCTGTTGGAAACCTCCAGACCTCTCTTTAAGGGGTTACAGTAGGCTGGTTGCAGAATGCTTTTGAAAATTTGCATCAAAATTCAAAAAAGCTATTTTTGAAATATCCCAATTTTTCCCTACAATGGGGCAGTTGCAGGGGTCTAAAATATTGTGTTTTTTATCAAGAAAATTAAAGTACTTGATGAGCTGAGAACAAAGATACCTTTGGTCTCTAATTAAGTCCTATTGTTCCGGAGATAAGATTTTGACCCAAAATACATTGTTTCAAATGGGAATTCCGCGTAGTGACGTCACTGCGCTCACGATTCTTCATATTTTTACACGCGTGTATCTCCAAAACCGTAACACTTATGGAAAAACCAAAGGCACCACTGTCTTCAGCTCATCAAGAACTATTATTCCCTTTATAAAAAACACAACATTTCAGACCCTTGCAACTGCCCCATTACCCATTTCCCCCATTGATTTTAATGGAAATCTTTTATCCTTTCATAACTTGCTTAAAATTGAAATTTCGAAGAAAAAAAAAAGCAAAACGTAAAAAAAGTTCCTCTAGAGAATATTAAAAGCAATATGTGTGAACTCATACGTCCCATTGGTTTAAAAGTTCTGCTGGGATACAGACGAACAGACAACTGCGCCATCGCAGTATTTTCTCAATTTCAAACTTCGTTATAAATGCGAGAAAGTAAAAATCATAATTGTTTATTTCTTCTTATTTCGATCATAAAACCTTCCGCTGCAATAGCTAGTTAGGATGCTTGAATCGACACAAATTCATGTTGTCTCTACAGGAAATGAAGTGCGGGAATATACCATCAGAATCATTCATTGAAACAATGGGGCAGTTGCAAGGGTCTGAAATGTTGTGTTTGTTATAAAGAAAATGATAGTACTTGATGAGTTGAGAACAATGGTGCCTTTGGTTTTTTCCCAAGTGTCCCGGTTTTGGAGTTACACAAGGGTAAAGTTGTAGAGAATTGTGGGCGTAGTGACGTCACTACGCGGAATTCCCATTTAAAACAATGTATTTTGGGCCAAAATTCCATCTCTGGAACAATGAGACTTAATTAGAAACCAAAGGCATCCTTCTTCTCAGCTCATCAAGTACTTTAATTTTCTTTATAAAAAACACAACATTTTAGACCCTTGCAACTGCCCCATTGGAAATTTTTCTCAGTGAAGAGGGGACGGGCGAAAATCTCGTGACTGCCCCTGATTCTATCCTTCTCTAACACACGCCTTCTAATGGGGAAGAGAGAGAGAAGGATAAATTCTTGGATCAGCCAGAGGCTGCTGCGGCCGGTTGCAGCTGGTTGCCCCATACCGCAAGCTGCGACGGATGCATTTTTTTATGACGGCGCGCAGCGCAGCGGGTTCCGACTTTATCAGAGTGCGGGGATTTCCCGGTTTCGCTCCGGATTTTTGATGCGGGTTTGATGATGGATGATGGTCGATGGATCAAGGGAGGGAGAACCTAGGATATTTTGCATCGAGAGTGGATTTACAGGTTCCACCTCTTTCACCTCCACCACCCAATGCGGTCGCGCTCCGATCTATGTGATTGGTGTAATTCTAAAATTCACCGGGGAAATTCATCGGTTGAGGGGGAAGGTGATTAAGGATTGCAATATTTTTAGTGTACTAACAGTAAGATATTTCACTGAAAAAATATTGGGGCTCTTGCAAACTTTTGCTATAAGCAAATAAATGGTCCAATCTGATGTAATGACTAGCAAAAATCAAGAAAATCACGCCGAAAAAGTCTAAAATTCAGTAATAAACTTACATAACTGCTTTAACCCCTTCCATAGCTAGGTGGTACAACATATGTACCATTTTCTGTAACATGGGTTTCAATGGAATTTAAATGGACATTTTGCAAAAACATGTGTGACCCATCAAAAGTCTTAGAAAATTGTCCTCTTTTGAACGGTCTAAAAAAATCTCAAAAATAGTCAAATTTCAAAATGCGTGCTGGAAAGGGTTAACGGCAAGATCGTAATGACGCTTCAACGCAGGTATCATGGGAGATTTCTGTCTAATCTGTCACTTTCTCTACGTAAACATAGAGATATGTCTCATTTTAGATAGGAATCTCCCATGATATACCTGCTTTGAACCGCCATTATGCCCGTGAGAGTGAAATTCGTGATTTTTCAATGTACTCATCGTCATTTTCACAGGTTTTGATGAAAGAATCAACTCTTCAATCCCCTATAGCAAAAGTTTGGAAGAGCTTCATTCCTCCATAATAATCAAGGAATAGATGGAGATCAGGTAAGGACAAGGCTCGGCCTGTGGCTGTCAGTGGGCGTGCGGTCACCTCCTCTGAAAAGCGCGTCATCTTGAATTTGCGACTTATTAAGTTTTCTAAAATTATCGGAGCTTTTAAAGGTGATTATGTATAATTTTGAATTTTGCAAGCGTGTATTGTTCCATCACTCAGTTAGGAATCATTGTTCGAATTTGTGATTACTGATGGAGATTTTGTGAAAGATGTTAGGTTAGGTTTACCGCCACTTCCACTGTCGTGAAAATTCGCAGTTTGAATTAAGCGGAAAGAAAAATGGTGGCGCAGTCAATTTTTAGGCGAACCAATCAGTGCTGACATCTGAGTGTTGTCCATAACTGCATGTTCTCCATCTACCTGGCATAGTAATGGGGCAGTTGCAACGATCCGAAATGTTTTGTTTTTTATAGAGAAAACAATACCTAATACTTGATGAGCTAAGGAAAATAGTGCCTTTGGTTTTTTCCTAAGTGTCCCGGTTTTGGAGCTACAGTGTAAAGTTGCAAAAAATCGTGTGCGTACTGACGTCACTACGCAAGATTTCCATTTAAAACAATGTATTTTGTGCCAAAATCTCATCTCCGGAACAATGCAACTTCATTAGAAACTGCAAAGGCATCTTTGTTCTCAGCTCATCAAGTACTTTCATTTTCTTTATAAAGAAACATAACATTTCGGACCCTTGCAACTGCCCCATTATATAGTAATATTACCAGAAGCACAGCAATATGTGTGAACCGAGGGAAGCCTCGCCTACTTTCACCAGAAAACTTTGGTGATACTAATAGAATGATAATCATTAGTCACACACGGAAAAAACTACGGTGAAACTAACCATACGGATACCTGATTTTGGCACCTGCTAAAAGTTATGGTAATGTTAACCAGAAGTATACTATGTTTTGACTAGGTACTAGGTGATGTTACCTGATTGCATGTCGAATTTACTCAAAGTATCGGTAAATGTACCACACGGCTGGTCAAGTTTACCATAACATCTAGCAGGTGCCAAAATCAGGTATTCGTATGGTTATTTTCACTAATCTTTTTTTTCCGTGCAGTACTGAAAGTGCATCAACATTTTCAAGAACTACAAACACCAGAATTCTAGTCAATTCTAGATGTTGAAACTTTTTCTGTGGATGGGACGCCAACAATTTGGAATTTGATTCATCGCCAGAAGCAAGTTTGAGCTATTTTTTGTCGAAAAAGACAACTTTTGAGGCTTTTGGGGGAGGGGTACAAGTTTCCATGCCTGATAACCCCTTTTCCTAAACTGAGAAGAAAGAAAAGTCAAGAAGAAAGTTTGTCTCCTGTTAAGAGCAGTAGGTACGCGAATTAGAACTGTTCTGTTTATTCCTCCGCGATGATCCTGGTACTCATTTTATATCCTTGTTGTTTCAAACGGTACTACGCCGAATATCCAATTTATTGATATCCAATCTCAATATAAAATTAATTTTTCATTTGTAATAATTCTCATTAGTTGCCGCAAATGGCTACATATTCATTTAAAATAACATTGGCGGTGCCCTGGAAGAGCAGACGGGACGATTTGAGAGCCCTGCACCGTGCCGGCGACTAAAAGCCCACCAGAAAGACAGGTTTGCTCGTAAGTCTGTTTCTCATTTAAAATAACATTGACGGTGCCCCGGAAGAGCAGAGGGGACGTTTTGAGAACCCTGCACCGTACCAACGACTTAAAGCCCACCAGAAAGACAGGTTTGCTCGTAAGTCTGTAAGTCTGTTTCTCATTTAAAATAACATTGACGGTGCCCCGGAAGAGCAGAGGTGACGTTTCAAGACCCCTGCACCTTTGGCAGTGATTTAAAGCCCACCAAAAAGACAGGTTTGCTCGTAAGTCTGTTTTCCCATTTAAAAAAAAACATCGGCGGTGCCCCGGAAGAGCAGAGTTTACGTTTCGAGAGCCCTGCGCCTTGTCAGTGATTAAAAGCCCACCAAAAAGACAGGTTTGCTCGTAAGCCTGTTTCTCATTGAAAATAACATTGGCGGTGCCCCGGAAGAGCAGAGGGGACGTTTCGAGAGCCCTGTGCCTTGTCAGTGATTAAAAGCCCACCAGAAAGACAGGTTTGCTCGTAAGTCTGTTTCTAATTTAAAATAACATTGGCGGTGCCCCGAAAGAGCAGAGGGGACGTTTCGAGAGCCCTGCGCCTTGTTAGTGATTAAAAGCCCACCAGAAAGACAGGTTTGCTCGTAAGTCTGTTTCTAATTTAAAATAACATTGGCGGTGCCCCGAAAGAGCAGAGGGGACGTTTCAAGAGCCCTGCGCCTTGTTAGTGATTAAAAGCCCACCAGAAAGACAGGTTTGCTCGTAAGTCTGTTTCTAATTTAAAATAACATTGGCGGTGCCCCGGAAGAGCAGACGGGACGTTTCGAGAGCCCTGTGCCTTGTCAGTGATTAAAAGCCCACCAGAAAGACAGGTTTGCTCGTAAGTCTGTTTCTCATTGAAAATAACATTAGCGGTGCCCTAGAAGAGCAGAGGGGACGTTGTGAGAGCCCTGCACCGTGCAAACGTCTTAAAGCCCACCAGAAATACAGGTTTGCTCGTAAGTCTGTTTCTCATTTAAAATAAAATTGGCGGTGCCCCGGAAGAGCAGAGGGGAAGTTTTGAGAACCCTGTGCCGTGTCAGTGATTAAAAGCCCACCAAAAAGCCAGGTTTGCTCGTAAGTCTGTTTCTCATTTAAAATAACATTGGCGGTGCCCCGGAAGAGCAGAGGGGAAGTTTTGAGAACCCTGTGCCGTGTCAGTGATTAAAAGCCCACCAAAAAGACAGGTTTGCTCGTAAGTCTGTTTCTCATTTAAAATAGCATTGGCGGTGCCCCGGAAGAGCAGAGGGGACGTTTCGAGAGCCCCCTGCGCCTTGTCAGTGATTAAAAGCCCACCAGAAAGACAGGTTTGCTTGTAAGTCTGTTTCTCATTGAAAATAACATTAGCGGTGCCCTAGAAGAGCAGAGGGGACGTTGTGAGAGCCCTGCACCGTGCAAACGTCTTAAAGCCCACCAGAAATACAGGTTTGCTCGTAAGTCTGTTTCTCATTTAAAATAAAATTGGCGGTGCCCCGGAAGAGCAGAGGGGACGTTTCGAGAGCCCTGTGCCTTGTCAGTGATTAAAAGCCCACCAAAAAGAGGTTTGCTCGTAAGTCTGTTTCTAATTTAAAATAACATTGGCGGTGCCCCGGAAGAGCAGAGGGGACGTTTCGAGAGCCCCCTGCGCCTTGTCAGTGATTAAAAGCCCACCAGAAAGACAGGTTTGCTTGTAAGTCTGTTTCTCATTGAAAATAACATTAGCGCTGCCCTAGAAGAGCAGACGGGACGTTTCGAGAGCCCTGCACCGTGCCAACGTCTTAATGCCCACCAGAAAGACAGGTTTGCTCGTAAGTCTGTTTCTCATTGAAAATAACATTAGCGGTGGCCCGGAAGAGCAGAGGGGACGTTTCAAGAGCCCTGCGCCTTGTCAGTGATGAAGAGCCCACCAGAAAGACAGGTTTGCTCGTAAGTCTGTTTCCCTTTTAAAATAACATTGGCGATGTCCCGGAAGAGCAGAGTAGGGGACATTTTGAAAGCCCAGCTCCCAGTCAGCGATTAAAATTCAGCGGGCTAATTATGAACGATTGTATCGTAATGCCATTTGCAATTGGCTCTTGACGGGGCTTTGTTGACAGCCAAATCTTAGAGCCAATTAGAAACGGATTCCGACATGGCGCAACTCTCATAGTATAGGGACTCTAAAATCTTCTAGGCTGGAAAAATATTGATCGTCAGCGACTGTATTGCAGTCGAAGTCACACTATTGGCTGTAACTCTATAACGAAGTATTAGACACTGACAGCGACTGATAGTGCAGTGTAGACTAGCGGACTGGACAGTGGACAGTGCCCCCCCTCCCCTCCCACCTGCATCACTCTTAACCCGCGCGACCTGATGTGGACACTTCGGCCACCTCTCGGCCGCAACGGAGCTGCTACGCTCCATTCCCGCGGACAGTTCTTTGCCGCTTTGCCGCCGCGCCGCGTAAAAGCGCCTAGCGCCGAAATACCTGTTCTGTTAAAACGACGCGGCGGCGGAGTGATAGACTCCAGGGCAGGCGGAAGATAGGCGAAGTGGTAGGGGGGGATCGGGTGAATTGAAAATCAGCGTGAGATCCGAGACGGACACTCAGTGGAACTGTGTACACGAAATTATGGGCCCATAAACAAAGAAAATATAAGTATGTCTAATTGGCTCAGACGCTTCTTTTCATTGTGAAATATGTGTTCGATTGGTCAATTTTGAATCTCTTGCTTCTCATGAGAACAGTTTATTTATCAAGAGCGGCGTTGCAAAAATAGTCCATATATCCATAAGGTCTAAAACTAATTACACAGTATCTATATGTATCAATCCGAGAATATTTAAACTGAATGGGGCTCTGGCAAACTTTTGCTGTGAGTAAAGAATGGAGCTGTTGCAAACTTTTGCTACAGGCTTATTAATAGTTGATAATGGGTCAATACCCTGTAAAAATAACGATTAGCGCACTAAAAAATCACGAAATCCACTCCTAAACTCACAAAATACTTTTAAACGCGAGACCTTAATGGCGGCCGAGGCCGCGGTTTTCTTATGGCAATTGTATGCTTCTTCTTCTTCTTCTTGTGTGATGTTGCGAGAACATCTCGTGTAGATGGCGCTGATTGAAGATAGGGAACCCCAATGAAAACCGCGGCCCCGGCCGCCATTACGGTCTCGCGTTTAAAAGAATTTTGTGAGTTTAGGAGTGGATTTCGTGATTTTTTAGTGCGCTAATCGTTATTTTTACAGGGTAATACCCCATTTTCAACTATTAATAAGCCTGTAGCAAAAGTTTGCAACAGCTCCATTGGTCCAATCTAGAGTCCCTATTCATATATTAAAGAGTCTCGACACGTGAAGAAGAAGTCGAAGGAGGCGTCCACTCTGATTGGTTGGGTTCACCGAGGAGGCGTGTACGTCTCTTTTTTTAACAAGTTTTATTAACACGACGATACAACATGAGTACAATAATTGTTTGAGGATGGACGTCTCTTCGTAGGAGTGTTTTAACGGTTCTCTTATGGAGAATAGCACAGAACGCCTCCTTGAGTTCCGTGCGACTGCCTAAAATCTAGCAGCCAATCAGAATCCATACCCCATATGGTGAGACTCTTTGATATAATTGGACTGAGACTCTAGTCCAATCTAATGTAAAAACCAGCGAAAATCACGAAAAGCAATATGAGAAAGTGTAAAATTCAGTAATAAACTCACATAACTGCTTTAACGACAAGATCGTAATGGCAGTTCAACGCAGGTATAATGGGAGATTCCTGTCTAATTTGTCACTTTCTCTGCGGAAACACAGAGAAATGTCGCAATTTAGATAGGAATCTCCCATTATACCTGCGTCGAACCGTCATTAAGCTCGATTCTGAGAGTGAATTTAGTGATTTTTTAGTGTACTCATTGTCATTTTTACAGGTTTTTATGCAAGAATCAACTCTTCAATCCCGAGTAGCAAAAGTTCGCAAGAGCCCCATTGTGTGAATAAAAATCTGAGGTTGAGAGTGAGGCAGGTCTAGTCACAAACAAATATACTCGAACTAGGTAATTAAAGGGTTACTAATGAGGGAATCAATGGAGCTCTCGCTAAAGCTCGAGTAATGTTCAGTATTTTTTTAAAAGTATGAACTCTTTTGGAAAGCAAATAAAATTGGGTTTTAGCTTTTTTTTTTTTTTTTTTTTTTTTTTTTTTTTTTTTTTTTTACTTATATCATTAGATATTATTTCAACATTTTGTTCCACTCATGAGCTAGCTACAAGGTTTCAAGGCCCCTTTTCCATTCTGCTCATGGGTGGGTTGCATTCTTATACTACATCAATATGGCACATTGACTCTACCGTAAATGCTGCGAAAATGAATATGCGCACACTAACCCATATATGCCCAACATTATTTGAAATTTTATTGTGTTTTTTGAGAAAAACACCATCTTGGAGTTAAGGAAATTAAAAAATTGAAAAATGTGAAATCTTTTGGTCCAGCAAAGTGTTACATGCTATGGACAGTCCCAAAATTGGTTTTTGTGTAAAATTCGCCCAACTTCACTGCAGTTTATTCCAAAGAAAATACAACAAGTGGGCAATTAACGACCCAATGGGCATAAATGGGTTAAAGACTTTCAACGTTCTATTCCTTTAACTCAGAAAAGCACTTTCATTGTGAACAAGCCACTGGCGTATTCAGAAAATCGCCCTTCTCTCTTTCTGACCATTGAAACGCACGTGTTAAGAAAAGGACATAAGACAGGGCGAAAATCACGTGACTGCCCCTAATCTATCCTTTTCTGACACACGCATTCTAATGGGAGAAGAGAGAGATGGACAATTTTCTGGATCCACCAAAGAAACAACCCACGCTACACCAAACACTATTTTCACCGACATGCACCTACATACATGAACACCGCGAGCACCGAGTCGATTTTAACGTTAACATAACTGTTTATTGTTTATGTATAATACAGGGTGCCGAAAAATAACTTTCAAATAGTCGTACCTTTTCAGCAAATGAAGATTTTTGAGACATAGGCTTGCGCCATTATTCATCAATTGAACAGTTGCGAAGCGTGAAATTTGGCAACAATGCATTTTCTCCATTTAAATTCACCACAAAAGTCGAACGCTTCGGTGATCGGTGATAGATGACCAGGCATTTCGACCTTTCTAATGTGTTTCAACGGGGAAAAAGGAACGTTGCTAAATGGCAGGTCTCGTCACTGCAATTGAAGAAAATAATTGATGAATGGCAGTTTGAAATGTAGGTTCAATGTCGTTTTTCCTTCGATATATCGAGGGTCAAAGATAGATTTGGACCCACTTTCAAATAAATCATTACTCCTCTTTAAAAAGTAAAAATTTGAATAACTAAGAGTCGAAAATACTCTAAAAATAAATTTATTCTCAGAAAAAATGTACTATAAATTTTGTCAAAAATTCGTTTTAAAGCCCCCCCCCCCCCAACCCTCGGGGAGCTACTTGAAATGTCTAAGGTCGGCCCCTTTTGAGTCATACATCGATCGAAAAGACGTAACAGACTAAGCGTTTTAGCGCAAACCGGAGGTCAGTAGTATTTTTCGTATTCCAAATATCGAAATTTGTAAACTGAAGTTTCACACTCGGAAGTACACAGTAGACCTACTCAAAACAGTACTCTCTCTCTTCCCCCCCCTCTCTCTCTCTCTCTCTCTCTCTTTTCTCTCTCTCTCTGTGTCTCTTTCTGTCTCTCACACACACATATACAAACACACTCTACCGCCAAACAATTACCTGCTCAGTTTTATTTATTGATTTCTTAATGAAGATATTTTTGTTTACATTCGTCGCATTAGAACTAGTCGCCTCCCCCCTCCCCCCTGCCCTTCGTGATCTGGAAACGGACGGTCCTGCCTAAGGGTATCGGATTCTAATTTCTAAATCAATAACACCACCCTCTCCGAAATAAAGTCCCTTGTTCCAAAATTATCAAAGATCATTCCACTGTAGGGCGTCACACTCACAGTGCGGCGACACATAAGTACCAAACGAATACAGTCATCATCCAACGACCTTGCTGTGTCTCCGGCGTCGTTCACGTTCTCCTAGACCAACGCACAGTGGAGCGAGTCAATAGGAGAGGTAGAATACGACATTTATGACAAAAAATACAATTTTTTTGTGTTTTCACGGTCACAAGATGCATTGTAAGGGGTGATTCCTCTAGACGATTTTACGAGATAATCAATAACACCACATTTAAACTTACACGTTACGTTTTAACAAATTTGCCTTTTCTTTACCCTTTCCTCCTATTCGCCCCTTTTCGCCCTTATGTGTTGAGCATATTTCGCCATGTTTGTCCGTATTTTCCTCTTAAATCCCTATTTCCCATTTAATCACCTTCTTTGGCTCTATTTTTCTCTATTTCCCCCTACTTCTACCTGTTTTCCTTAACTTTTTCCTATTCCACTTATTTCCCTTTATTTCCCCATATATGTACCTCCATTTCCCTAAATTGTTGACATTTTTACAGTCAACTGGAAAGTATACAGTTTATTTAGGGGAGAGGGGTGTTTCATTGTAACCCCGTCTTCCCAGAAATTCCCATGGAAATACCAAGAAAAAATTCTTTACATTCCTGAAAGATACTATATATTCCCTTTAATATCTTATTAAACCGGAAATTTAAGATGGGAATCCCATAAATCAGAAGAAACTGGAAGTAAACCGATAATTTCCCTGGAATTCCCATAAGAATTTTCGTATAGACATGTACGGATTTAAAGTCGCTTCGACATGTCCGACCTTTCCCATTGGCCCGCTCCACTGTGCGACGGGCCGGGCCGGCTATACACGATACACGATTCAACACAAGATACGGACCGAGATAATACGAAAGCCTGATTCCGCAGACCGGACTGCTCAGCGACTCCGAGGGTATAGTAGCGATAGCGAGTAGCTCTTGAAGTTCAGTCTCCAGCAAAACTGGCAAGTCAGTCCGTCAGTCAGATCTCAGTGCTCGCCGAAGTAGTCACCTCACTCGTGCTCGTGCCTGACTTTGGTCCTCATCGCGCCGGATTCCACCCGAGTCAAAAAGAGCTGCGACCTGCAGTAGTACATTAGTCACCTCGAGCAGTAGTACATTAGTCGCTTCGAGACGAACCATACGCACGCGCGAGTTCGGTACTCCGCTCCACCCCCCTCCTCCGTTTCACTAATCCGCGCATGCGTAGTTTCGCTCCCTCCATTCGTTCCGACTCCACTGTCACAAGAAGTCACTGAGCAACAACAAGTGACTCAAGGAACCCACATAGTGAGTTCACTCAGTCAAGTCAGTCAGTCACAAGTCGCGGTTCCGCTCGCGCACCAAAACCACTCAAGTTCATTACTGAGAGTCGCGCCGTGCTGACATCGTCGCCGTCACGTAATCTTATCTCGCGTATTTTGCCGCAAAGCGAAAGTGTTTCTTCTTCCTTTTATCTTATATTATCTCGTTCGGAGGAGACAACCGACTCCAAGTGTGTTTTTTTTTTAACTCGTCTTATTTCCCGGTGTTTGAATTGACAAATCCGCCGTTTCGCAAGTTAGTGTTTTTTTATAACTTTACAGTGTGTGTTCCGCGAGTGCATAAAGTGAAACACTTTTTTTCTGGATAGTTTTTGTTTTTTTGTTTTGTTTTTATAGTGCGCGTTTAAAATAGTGCGATAAAAAAAATAAATCATGGCTTCAATACTTACGGCGGTCCGTGATGGATACGTAGATCTAATGGATAATAAATCCGACCCGAGGGTCAAAGGATGGCTTTTCATGTCCGGCCCCGCGCCAACCCTAAGTATAGTTTTAACATATGTTTTTATCGTTAAATTCCTCGGCCCGAAATTCATGGAAAACCGTAAACCTTACCAATTAAAAAACACCCTTATCGTATACAATGCTTTTCAAGTAGTGTTTTCCGCGTGGCTTTTCTACCGAGCCCTTCGTGCCGGTTGGTGGGGCGATTATAGTTTCTTCTGTCAACCCATCGATTACTCGAATTCCCCGAAAGCTCTCGACACTGTCGATATGTGTTGGTGGTACTATTTCTCCAAGTTCACGGAGTTCTTCGATACCTTCTTCTTCATCCTACGTAAGAAATACAATCAAGTGTCAACCCTTCACGTTATCCACCACGGAATCATGCCCATGTCTGTTTGGTTCGGCGTTAAATTCACTCCCGGCGGTCACAGTACTTTCTTTGGATTGTTAAACACCTTCGTTCACATTGTCATGTACTTCTATTACATGTTGGCCGCTTTTGGACCACAAGTACAGAAATATCTCTGGTGGAAGAAATATTTGACCGTACTTCAACTTATCCAATTCGTTCTTATCATGGTTCACGCTTTCCAACTTCTGTTCATCGACTGCGATTACCCCAAGGCCTTCGTCTGGTGGATCGGAGCTCATGCTGTATTATTCTATTTCCTCTTCTCTGACTTCTACAAGCAGAGCTACGCTAAAAGTCAAAAGTCGGCCGCTAAAGCTGCCGCCGCCGCTGCGGCAGTGTCCTCAAATGGTAGCGCTGTCACGAGCGACTCCGCCTCGAAATCGTCGGCGACAAAACCTGCCCAAACCTTAGAGAACAGTTACATCTCACCTGAAGCCTCCCTCAGGAGTAGGGCGGGTGGAAGATAAGTGCCAACCTTCCTCCTTTCTTTCTTTTTACTATCTTTCTTAGTCAAATCAATTTTTTCAGCTACCCTGCTTTATCGTTCCTTGGGCCCTCTCCCCCCGAGGACAAACAGGGAGCTGCATCACAGAATCTCCTCTGGGAACGGATCGGACATTCCTGTTTGTTTATCTTTTGTAGTATTTATTTACTCATTTTTTTGTTCTGATTTATATTCCTCTCGAGAAAACACGAGTAGGCAAAACATGTGTGTGTGTGTGTGAATGCGCGTGTGTGTATGTGTTTTTTTATTGTTTGTTTATTCACATTGAAAAAAAAGAAGCTATTCTTAAATTCTAGTAATATCACTAGAAGTACAACGATATACACGAAGAAAAAAAAAGTGGTAGAATTTACCATCTTCATAGCTGACTTTGGAATTTACTACCAAGTATGTTAAATCTTACCATCATATGGTAAATGCAACGTACCTTGTGGTAAATTAAGATAACTTGTTGGTACATTTCACCACAAGTTTCGGTACGTTGCATTTACCATATGATGAGAACTTTACCATACTTGATAGCAGACTCAAAAATTAGCTATGCAGATGGTAAATTCTATCTGTCTTTTTTCCCGTGTGTGAACCACGGAGATTCTAGAGCTTTTATCAGAAACTTCTGATGTTACTATCAAAATGTGGTCTCAGTACCAGAATTTCCTAAAACGCGTCAAGAACTATGGTACAAACAAAAGAAATTTTGGTAAAAGTATCATTCCTTACCTTAGTTCACAGATCGTTTTGCAGCAGGTGTTTTTGCTCTCTTTTTTTTAGTGTTTATTGTTGTTTTTTTATTTATTTATTTATTTATTTAGAATGGGTTTCTTTATAACAAATTCTGAGGGTGTGCTAGTATTTTTGAACGAAACCGCGGTTTTTTTTACAACATTCCCGTAAAATCCTGCCTAAATGGTGAAAGAAAAGAATTCAGAGATATTTGTGCTTAAAAAATAATTGTATTGAAGTCGAATATTGACGTTTCAATTGATAGGATCGTGTTGATGAGTCGAATCGATACAAGTAATCGAATTGTATGAGAATTTATCGATTCCTGATATTCCCGTTTTGCAATGTTGAAAAATATGAAAGTCAATTGTCAATACGATCAGTATCTGTATCCCAAAGAGATATTAAAGACTTAATACTATCAATAACAATCAATTGATAAGGTTACCTATTTGTGCCAAAAGACATTGTATTGACGAGTTTTTTTGCTTTAGGATTATTGTGACTTGTGATATCATTACAATATCCACTGATTACATGTTTTCTTGCCTTTTTCCGTAGGGTAAGCGAGGCCTTTTATTTTAGTTATTTTTTTTTCTTTGCATTATCACAGGAAACGTGAATTCTGAGAACCATTTTCAAAACTACTTAGTGGCAGTGGTGTAGCGTGCAGTTTGACAACAATGCATTTAGTCCGTTTAAAACCGCAAATAGATCGATTCACTGATTCGAACTATTACAAGGCTTTAAACGGACAAAATTACAGCGCAACGCCATATTGCTTATTAGCGGAGACTCACTGACTGAAAAAAATTATTCCTAAGTAAAGTTGGTTTCTGAAAGTGCTTCTATTGTTTTAAGTTTCATTGGTGACAAAACTCGATTCTTTCTGAATTAATTAGTCATTTCATAGGATTTGTCGGTGAAAATTAAATAGAAACCGCGGATTTCAAACCATTTGAATGTTAGTGGGTGATTAATTGATAAATATATATATATTTTTATGCGGTACATCATTTAAGTACTCAGTGCAATAAATGAACCTTTTCACGATCGTTCTGTGAAAGGATACTAAAACTGCGTGGGAGGGGGGAAAACCCTATTTTCCCACACATAAAACAGAGTTTTCGGTTTTTTTATGTAAAAATACTTTTAATTTTAATTAGGTTGTTTTAAATAATTTATTCTTAATTTGGTTTTGTCCTTAAATCAAAAGACCTAGCAGGTAAATATACTCGTTTTTGGTTCTAGCAAAGAATACCGTTGAATCTTCAGAGTAGAGTCTGTTCACGTGCTTATTCAAATTCTGCGTTCGAGGCGTTCCAGGGGTTCCAAAATAATGGATCCTTCACGCGAAGATTTAAACAAATAAAAAAAAAAAAAAAAAAATCCAGTAACGCAAACGTCTCAGTTTTATTGAGATGAGGATTTGAGTAATAAAGAGGAATGCAAATTTAAGGATTGCATACTTGAAATCTTAACAAATTCAAAAGAATAATATTATCTTCTTCGGGGTGACGGTCTATACTACTTGGCAGATTCAACTTTATTTCTTCGCACCAAAAAAAAGTTATTTGTTTCTTGCGTATTAGAGTAAGAGAAAAAATATTCTTACCTTAGACATTTGTCAAGCGTACCTTTTTTTTCTGGTTTCATCCCTATTTTGTATTTTTGACCATTAGTTTCTCTACTACTTAACCGGATCATTTTGTGATATATTTAAAATGTGATATCAATTAAGTGAGGGCTCGCGGTAAATAGGCCTGTCCGATGTTACATTCGTAGAATTATATTTTAAGATGATCTTTGAGTACAGTATCATGTTAATAAGCTCTTACGAGAACCAATAAAAGATCTTTTGCTCATCAGATCTCCCGTTAAAACTAATGCACTAATCAAGTGTGTAAGAGATATGGCAACAGCGCTATTTGATTTAAATGCCTGAAAAACTCACGATAAAACAGATATTGGGAAAAAAAGATAAATCAGAAACGGACATCAAATAGGTTTCAATCAATCGCGCAGCGTGCAACATGGCAACTTTGCATTTCGTCCATTTAAACCCCTCTTAAAGGTCGAGATCGATGATGTTCACTTAATCGAACAATCGGTCGCCTCTCTCCCATTTGAACGTATGCAAAACAATCGCTTTATTTGATGTTAGATTGAACGATTGGTCGATTCTTTTCCGTAAATTTATACGGAGGAAATATATCGATTTATCGCATTTCAAGAGCCGCCGCATTGTTCGATCTTTTCCATGGGTTTAAATGAACGAAACATAACATAACGTTACAAGATTCCACGCTTCACTATTGACTCAACAACCGGACCTCTTGCTTCTTGTTAAAAAGAAAAAAAAAGTAAAACAAATAATAATGACGGATAAAAACGCCGTTTGTAACTTCAGCGGCCGAATCCAGAGCTCTGAAGTAACCACATAATTTGCTAACGGATTTTGACTGGCGCGTTGCGCTATATTCCATTTTCCGATCGGTAAAATTATCGGTATTTCTCTCTCTTTGTCGAGAAGAATTTTTCCTAGCTTCTGTGTGAGTGTGTGTATGAATGTGTGTTTGTTTTTTTTGTGTAATGATAATGGTGGTGTGCGTAGTCATTAAATATTCCACGCATCGCTAGCAAAATAGTCATTTACGTAAGCGATTTTTCACATCCAGGCTGGAAAAAACATTGTATGTATATCTGTATTGTATGGATTTATATATATATAGTGTACAGAGCAATTATCCCTCCCGCGAACGATTTCAAGATTTACCAGCAGCTAACTTGTTTACTTATTTCTTTTTCTTCGTAATTTTAAATGCATTCGTCTTGTGTGTGGCTCTTGTGCAGTGTATTCATGGCTGATGGATCGATTCTGAAATCGTCAGCTCAACCGCTTCTTTCTCAGGGTCCGATATTTTCTTGAAATCAGGATTTCTTAAGATTTCTCAAGTCAGGTCTGTGGACAATAGGTTGTCTTTTTTCTTCACCCCCACACTTGAAGCTATGCAAAAGTATCGATTGTCTCGAAGCAGTGGCGTAGCGTGCACTTTGACAACATTGTACTGGGTCCATTTAAACCCACGGAAAAGGTCGAATGCGAAAGTGTTAAACGAACACCCAAAAATTCGATCTTTTTCATGTGTTTACTTTGGACGAACTTGCAAACGTTGCCAAATTGCACGCTACGCCACTGTTTCGAAGCTTCATTGAATTCACAATACTACAATAGTAAAATCAATTCTGCATGTCAAAGACAAATCGATATACTAAATGTTCTAAAAGTCGGCAATCGATTGTCTTTCTTTCCCCCACGCTTAAAGTTCCGAACGAGCGTTTCAAAACTAAAAACTGCAGCTGAACCAAAATAACCGAGAAAGTCCACTAATGCTCTTAGACATAGGCGGATCCAGCAATCTGGCAACAGCGTATTCGTCCCATTTGACTGCATGGCAAATAATCGATTAGTCACGGGGCCATGGCCCCCTTCAAGAATCGATTGTTTATCATACATTCAAATGGGAATAATGCGCAGTTGCCACATTGCTGGATCCGCCTTTGATCTTAGATCATCAAAATGAGGCCGGAAATCAGAAAATAAATTTTTCATCAGCTCATCGCTTTGATAAATATTCAAGACCAATTTTAAATCATAGAGAACACTTTTAACAAGAGATATAAACGAAAATTTGTCGCTGGAAAGTTAGAATTTAAGCTGAAAAGGTCGAAAAAACGATGATTCTTTGATGGACTTTTTTTTTAATGATTATTTCGTTGCCACCTTTTTTTTTTTTTTTTTTTTTTTTTTTTTTTTTTAGATCTCAGACTATAGTGCAATGGTTTTCGATCCACCGAAAAAAAACCAAAAAAAAACCAAAAAAACCAAAATCCAAAAAAAACCGCATGAATCGTAACGCAATATTTTGCAGTTACAACTGCCACTGCCCCCCTCCCCCCTCCCCCCTCCCCCTCCCCCCCTCCCCCCCTCCCCCCACCCCCCACCCCCCTCCCCCCACCCATCGTTCACCAATCGGGTCTCAGAGTCCGCAATGAGCTCTTCACAATCAACCTCAAACATCGGATGATTATTTATGAGGTCTCAGACTGAAAACGGTGCACATTAATATTAATGGACTATTATCAAAGAGACAGCGATGCTAGATTTTGCGCATACAAAATACACACTTGACGTTGTATCATATGGAAAACGTGTATCATTTTAGTGCTGAATCTGACATCGCTGCAAAACAGAAGAGGAAGCGGAATAAAAACAAAGGACCAATCTGACCTACTTTTTCGATGATTTGATTAAATACTATTTTTTATTCATAGGCCAAAAGGAAAGGCAATAAGACGAGGTGGGAAAATATAGGTAGCACTATGACTTACAACAGAAGTGCAAGGAGAGATATACTCTATCTCTCTCTTTTATCCATTGAAGCACGTGTGTTAGACAAGGAAAGAAAAAGGGATAATACCAGTAGCGGCTCGTGAAATTTGGCAACAGTGCACTCCTCCCATTTAATCAATGCAAAATAATCGATTTTCCCGGAGGCTGTCAGCCTCCTCAAGAATCGATTCTTTTACCTAAGTTTAAATGTAAAAATTGCATGGTTGCCAAATCGCACGAGCCGCCACTGGATAATACCCCCCATTTCTATTCTTTTTCGACTTATTCGGTCTTAGGGAAGATGATAGAGATGTAAGAGAACCTAGTTGTGATACTGAAATTCTCCATCTCTTTCTCTCTCTCTTTTCTCCATTAAAAAACGTGTGATAGACAAGGATAGTCAGGGGATAAAATCCCCGTCTTTTCTCCATGGAAACATGTATGATAGACATGGAAAGACTAAGGGATATAAACCCCTCTTTCTATCTTTTTTCTACTCATTTATTCAAAAAGAGGTCTTCCTTGTCTCACATACGTGTTTCAATAGAGAAAAGAGAGAGATAGAAAATTTCACTGCTGGATTTGTCTGTTTATCTCTCTTTGCCAATGTGAACGCCTGTTCCCTATAAGAAATGATGGAGAGAGAGAGAGGGTCAGTCACGTGATTTCAGCCCATTTTTCTGTCCTTCTCTAAATGGAACATGTGGTTTAAATGGTTAAATGGGCAAAGAGAGAGAACGACACATTCCTGCGACAACTATATAGGGTTCTGGCGAGAGTAATTTTAACGCCGATCAAAGATTTGCTGCAGCGATACTTGTGTGACGAATCAAAATGTCATTGCCCCTAGGCGGTGCTGCTTGCAAATCGCGGTGCAAGACAATGATCATTCCTGATTTGATTTGACCACCTAGTTTTATTGCCCTTAAATGATTTAATGAATTTAAATCGAAACCGCTCGATCTCGATTTCGGATTTTGAAACGAAACGTTGACGATTGTAAAAAAAAAAAAAAAAAAAAAAAAACAATCTTGCGAGCAAGCTGCCGTATAGTTTGCACAGAGGAAAAAATAAAAGATAACTCCAACTCTCAGAGATAATAAATTAAAATCTATATTTGTTGTTTTTATGCAAGTCATTTTCAATTCGTTCTGCACTTTTGTCTGGTTTTATGCATTACCAATATCTTGGATCGTTTGAATATTTAAGGGTTAAGAATATTTTCCTTTGAATTTCCGGGAGTGAATTGAAGATAAAATTTCATTTAAACTCACTTCCCAGCTGTTTCTAATAATCGTATAGTTATACACGGGAAAAAAAAGACTAGTAGAATCTATACCATCTGTGCTGATTTTGGAGTCAGCTATCAAGTAGATGGCAAATGCAACGAACATTATGGTAAATTAAGTTAACTTGTTGATACGTTTTACCATCATTTGGTGAAATTTACCATAAACTTGATAGCTGACTCCAAAATCAGCTGTATGCAGATGGTAAATTCTACCAGTTATTTTTTCCCCTGATACATGCAGTTATGTTCTGAATCTATTTGCCTGAGGATGTTTTCTTAAAATTTCCCTTTCCGTTTCTCGCGAAAAAAAAAGCGAAAAGCGATAGTGTCGGACCTACATTCTCGCTTTCCATGACCTCTGATTAGGAAACCCGAAGCAAACCCGGAAAAACCTCAACACGATTTTTTTTTCTTTTTTCGGTCGAACGCTTCGTGCTTCGCTCAATTGATGTCTCTCTGGCGCTCCACTCGCTTCGCGCCGACTTCCAAATTCGTCGATGTCATATTGTTTACAGTTTCGAGGTTAGGCTTATTTTCAGCGTTCTCGGAAAAGAACTCGGAGACGGAACGGAAGATAATGAAACACAAATGAGGAAGGAAATAAGTAAAGGGTGGAGGGTCGAGTTGCGGATCAAATAACGTTTAAGAGATAAGGTGCGATCCTCGTTTTTAATTTTGTCAAATTTAAATTTTGTAAATTTTAACCTTAAATTCCGACAATGTTGTTTTTTTTTTTCCCCAGAGCTGCTGTTTTAGTGCATATTTAAATGACATTTGTCGTTTTCATTCACCGATGATTCCATGGGATGACCAAAAAGATTACACAAATCAGCGCGAAATTTGGCAACTTTGAACTGTGTCCATTTAAACATACGTAAAAGGTCGAATGCGACGGTGTTTACTGACCACCCAATAGCTCAATCTTTTCCGTGAGTTTAAAATGGACGAACTGACACGTTGCCAAATTGCACGCTACATCACCGATCACTGAAACAGTTCAGTTTAGTTTATGCTTGTAATGAACGAAATTACTCGCCTCTGTAATCTTTTCTCAATCGGTGAAGTCTTCATTGACTTGAATGAAATTCAAAGAAATGGAGCTAGCTCAAACTCCCAATTTTTCATGATTACAGCACTTTCTCTCACCCTTCTTTTTTGGACTTTTAAAGCCTATACGGGACAGTTTTTTTGTTTGAATTTTTTAAAATTAAATTTTATTCATCTATGAAGATTTGTAGAGCGGACAGTTATTTTTGGACATTTGGCCTCTTTGCCCCAGTTGAGTAGCGTCAAATTTAGCAGCGTTGCATTCTGTCCATTCAAATCCCATGTAAACGGTCGAATGTGAAGTTGTTAACCAAACACCCACTGGTTCGATCTTTTTCATAGGTTTAAATGGAAGAACTGCAAAGTTGTCTAAAATTGCACGCTACGCCACTGCTTAGCCTCGTGCGCTGAGTGTTCTATCTCCTCTTCATAATGAATCATCAGAGGCGTAGCGTAAAGTGTGACAACTTCACATTTTGTACATTTAAATTCATGTAATAGGTCGAATTCGAATGAGTTCTCTGAACACCCAGCAGTTCGATCTTTTCTGTGGGTTTAAATGGAAGAACTGCAAAATTGTCTAAAATTGCACGCTACGCCACTGCTTAGCCTCGTTCACTGAGTGTTCTATCTCCTCTTCATAATATATCGTCAGTGGCGTAGCCCGAAGTGTGACAACGTTACGTTTTGTACATTTAAATTCATGTAATAGGTCGAATTCGAAAGAGTTCACTGAACACTCAGCAGTTTGATCTTATCAGTGGGTTTAAATGGACAAAGTGCAGCGTTGCCGAAGTACACGCAACGCTATTGTATTATCGTCTCTGATTCCGAACCTAACTACGATTAGTGCAGCGGTTATTAGCGTAGCGTAAAGGTACTAATTGGAAGGAAGGCTTTCCGGGCGGGCACGGCCTGTCTCGGTCTCAGCAATCATAACAAACGAGAGTTGAAACCAATGCCAAAATTGTTATGAGTCGAGCGGTAAGGCACTCGCTGCGACAATGAGCATTCAAGACAGTGAACGGTACACGGAGAGAGATACAGAGAGCGCGAGTGAAAGAGAGAGACAGACACATAAGATCGCAGAAGCGATATAATGAAACAGACGAAGAAGGAGAAAATGACCTATGAAAAAAAAGACAAAAATAAAAATAAAGAAAAATACAAAAATACAAAAATCAACAATCAGCGGCGCTAGGCCGATCGTGCTTATCCGCTGTCGATGTCATCGCACAGTGGGAGCGAGTCAATGGAAAAGACCGGACATAGCGTGGAAACTTTAAATCCTTATATCTTTGTTAATACGCAACGGAGAGGTTTTAAAGTAATTTCACTGGTTTTATCACAATATTTCCAGCCAGAATCACCTCTTAAAGTTGAATTCTGTCCAGTAAAAGCATTCAAATTTGTATTTTTTAATCATAAACGTATTATCCGACTCCTTCCATTGACACGCTCAACTGTGCGCCGGTGTGATTGCGACCGCCAAACTTCTAGACACCTCACAGTGGAATCAAAATGTGGAATTTATCGGACATCAATTTCATGAATACAAAATCACAATTATTACGCACACTAAATGATAATATATATGACTATTAAAATTATAGTTTTATTACCTATCTTATCGCTTAAAATGATTCAGATTCCATGATTACAAGAATTGCTAGATTACTATAGATATGACAGCAAATGCCAGCATACTGAAAAAGTTCTGAGAAAAAAAAATTGAAATTTGTCATGTCCGAAAAAATCCATATTTTGGTAAACTGTGCGCCTTGAAATGCAACTACACACACTATGACTATGTCACTACAGCTGTGCTGGTTGCTGGAAACCCTCCCCCCTCACCTTACCATTCCTCCCCGCGGAGTCGCTCGCGGAATCAACAGCTGATACATCCACTCATCCAGTTCTCCTATTGAGTTCTCGACCTGTCCACCTCACAATGGATCGGAACATCTATTTTTCTGGACACGAAAAGCTTTCGTTTTTCGTGTCCAAAACAAACTAGTAGAGTTTACCAGCTGCATAGTTGATTTTGGAGTCAGCTATCAAGTATAGTAAATTTCACTAAATAGTGGTCGAATGTACCAACAAGTTAAAAATACTGGTTACTTTAACGAGAATTCTATTTAACACTTTCCTATTTCGGAATTCATTCCGGTGAAATTAACAGGACAATTTTTTTCTCATTCTCAGTGAAGATGTCCGAAAAATTTTAAACCTCGGCCCACTGTCCGACTGTCCGTCCGTTTGTGTGCCGTCACTGTGACCAGCATGACGCCGGTGACAGGTGAGAGAGTGTGAGTAAGAAAGATGACTGTTGACAATTTATTCCGGGGTCGAGAAAATATCAACATTGCTTGCGCGCCATACCCATACCGACCGCCGCGCGCTTTTCAGAAGTCATTGCGCTGAGCGCGATGCGTGCGCGTGTTTGAAATCGGTAGACGCAACAACCATCGATTGCAATTCGTAAAGTGAAACACTTGAGTTCCTCTCTAATGACCGGATAATCCTTTTCCTCACTTCTCCTGCTCCAGACAGAGAAAAATTGTGATTCCCGAGTCGATTAAACGATCCGTAATCATCATTCCGACGTAAAAGTGTAATCCATTGATGAAAATTCACAATCGGCGCACTTTGCTCTGTGATCGTTAAAAAGTGGTCAAAAAGCAAACGTAAAAGTGTAATCCATTGATGAAAATTCACAATCGGCGCACTTTGCTCTGTGATCGTCAAAAAGTGGTCAAAAAGCAAATGTAAAAGTGTAATCCATTGATGAAAATTCACAATCGGCGCACTTTGCTCTGTGATCGTCAAAGAGTGGTCAAAAACCAAAAAGTAAATTTCTCATTACTTATTCATTCATAAAATTTCAAGGCCAGAAGTTTAAAGTCGGAGACCACTTCTGACGAGTAATTCAAACCTAGAGATGTCATTGAAAAGTTTAAAAATTAAGCTTATGAAGTAGGAAATGCATGGGCGAAGCCAGCAATTTGGCAACTGTGGATTCTTCCCATTTGAATGTTTGAGAAACAATCGATTAGAAATTGGGCCATGGCCCCCTGAAAAATCGATTGTTTCTCATACATGGGAAGAATCCACAGTTGCCAAATTGCTGGCTCCGCCCACGAGGAAATGATGATTTTTGATGATTTTTTTTTTTTTTTTTAATTTATTTTTGGCCACTTTTTTCGATCTCAAACCATCAGTGGCGGCGCTTGCGATTTGGCAACAACGTATTCTCTCCATTTAAATTTATGTAAAATAATCGATTTTCAGGAGGTGCATTGCACCCCCACGATATCGATACTTTTGCATAGGTTTAAAAGGGAAATTAGCAGGGTTGCCAAATTGCACGAGCCGCAACTGCAAACCATAGTGTGGCGTTAGGATGAAAAACACAAATGATGCATCAGATTTTCGGGGAAACCGCACCCCCCCCCCCCCCCAATCTATGGTGCGAGAAATACTAAATAACTAAAAACTTATTTTCCCCTTGCTAATGCGAAGCTCTTGATACGAGAGAAGAACAAACTTTGCTCATCTCTTATTGATATTCTTTTTTTTTTCCCGTGCGCTAAGCCGTTTGCAAGGGTATCTATCCGTCAAATTCAGTCATTTCAACAGAGTTGCCATTTTGCGTGGATTTGAGGGAAAATTGAAATCCAACCATATTACATCGACAGAAAAAAAAATGATTACACGTTAGTTTCTTTCCACCTGCTACAGGCCGCTGAACTGTTTAATTTTTTCATCCACCATTGATATCACTAACGGATTAACAAAATTAACCTTCTCTCTCTGTACCCATTTAATCGCGTGTGTTAGAAAAGGACAGATTATGGGAAGTCACGTGACTTTCGCCCATCCTTTATCCTCATCTAACACACGCGATCAAATGGGTACAGAGAGAGAAGGATCATTTTTTCATCCACCATTGATATCAATACCGGATCAACAAAATTATCCTTCTCTCTCTGTACCCATTTAATCGCGTGTGTTAGTAAAGGACAGATTAAAGGCAGTCATGTGACTTTCGCCAATCCTTTATCCTCCTCTAACACATACGTTCTAATGGACAGAAAGAGAGAGAGAGAGAGAGAGAGGAAGAGAAAGACAAACCACTGGATCCGCCAGTGATTAAAATCACCGCTTAATTCGTTAATTCCATTAAATTCAGGCAGAGACGGCAACCCTGTAAAACCTGTGTGTGAGAGGACTGTGCGGTCAGAGCTGGCGGCTTATTTGCGCATGCGCGGGAATCTCCTTCCGATCCGATCGATGTCTCATGTCCGTCGCGATCGCGAGGAGCTGGGCGATCAGTCAGATCTTATTCTTATAGTCTCTTTTCAAGGCGATCCTTACAACCGCCAAAGAATAATAAATTAAAAAAATCAAAAGAGAGAAAAAATGTTTCGCGTCAGACGAGGAAGTCTAGAGATCACGTGTTAGCCGATCGCGCTCGCAGAGCTGACGTCCGAGAGACGGTTTAATCGAAACGATATATCGATCGACGCTATGAAAAAAAAAAAAAAATAATAATAATAAGGAGAAAGAAAAAAACGAGGTTGTCTTTTGTTTTGATGTAAATCAATCGATGTAATGAGGCAAATTGTTAATTGGTCGATACCAACCAGAGGTAGATCGTTGAACAAAGTGGTTTCGTTTTATTTCAAGCCGTTCGTTCGATAAATCAGAGTGATTTCTCGATTGATCGATAAAATGTATCGAAGCAATAGATGGATCGCGATCGGTGTTTTAAAACAATTGAGAAAATCGCACGCCCAAAAAAAAAAAAAAAAAAAAAAAAAAAAAAAAAAAAAAAAACCTAGGATACTTTTTGTTTTGATGTTCATCACGATGATTGGTGGCTCGTCCTGGCAACTTTATTTTTTTGCCCTTTGAACCAATGCAAAAGTATCGATTTTTTAGCGACTCAGTGAATCTCCTGAAGATCGATTGTTTTACGTAGGTTTAAATGGAGAGAGTCTGTTGTTAACAAATTATTGCATCATCCATCACTGATCACGATTGATAAAACTGTTAACAGCTGTCGAGATCAACCAACCAACGGAAGATTATTAAGCAAACTAATTAGTTTCGTTTCTAATCGTTTGATCGATCAGAGTAATTTATCGAATGGTCTGTAAAATTCTATCGAAGCGATTGACCTATCAATGCTTAAAAAAATAGAAGAAAAAAACCACATTATCCTTCTTTATATTTTTGTTTTGTTTTTGCTTTTCACGATTAATAAAGAGGCAAATTGGTCAATTAATTGGTCGAAGCCTCAACGGTTTTTTGAAGCGACCGAAAGAAGATATCATAATAAATCGAGGAGTTCGTTTTATTTCAAACTCTTAAAAATAAAACATAAAACTAATAAATGTTTTAATTGGTCGAAGAAAATCCGCCAAAGAGACTTTAACGCTTGCAGCAATGAAAATACACGATGGTCCTTTGTTCTGGTCAATTTTCCATGCTGATGTTGCGGAGACAAGTTAAACTAATTTAAATAAATTCAACGTTTCTGATTGTGTTTGACGAGAATCGTGAATATGAACATGAAATCTCGCATGCCGTTTAATCTGTGAGGTATCGTGTCCATTCAAGACATTAGTTTTAAGGATATAGAATCATACTTCTTCCCTCCGGATTCTGAGCGATTTTTTTTCTTCCATCGCACGTTTGTTAAACTTAAATTACACCAACTGAAGTGGGGAGTTTAAGCGTCGGAAATAAAACAAAGACATTATCACCTAAATTGAGCCACGCCCAGATTTAAGATCAGAGCCAGAGAGCTTGTTAAAAAAAAATAAATCGTAAAAAACATATCCTCAGCCCAGAAGCAACGGCGCTCTTAAAAAATTTTCGCGGAAGTTTCAGAACAATCAGAAAGTGAATTTTCGCACTATACCTTGAATTGTTCACAATTTTTTCTCTCTTCGAAAAAATTTAAAACTTAATTTTTAAACTAAAAAACCTATTACTTTCTCAGTGCGCTGCCGCCATTTCAGCTTTGCACTCACAGCTGCAGTTTAAAGCTCAAATTTGATAGACGTGACAACCAGACGTTATAAGCGGTTCAATTAAACCCCTAAAAAATCGATACTTTTGCTTTAATTCTAGTGGAAAATAATGGTAATCGATTCTTCTCGAGCCGCTAGTGACCTCGAGAATGGAGAAGCGCTTTTGTCGTTGTTTACTGAATGAATTATTCACTTTACCTTGTAAAAATTATCAAAAGATCCGGTATTTTAGTCATGAATTTTACAACGAGCAAGCCATACCTATAAAGTTTTACCGAATGAATTTCAGTTTAGCGAGACGTCAGTGTTAGAGTCAAAATGCACTGTTGAGGACGAGATATTTTCTGAGCAAGAGATTTTTTATTTTATTTTCTCGAGTAGGCTACAAGCAATACACGTAAACAAGTTAAATGCCCTCTTTTTAAATGCGCTTGCAAGTTGCGTAACCAAAAAGTTCTTTCCTCTGTTTATTTTTGCTTGATATTTTATTATAATTTTGTTGTACTCCATGTTTCAAAACGTACCATCAAAAAACGACGTCATCACAACTATTGTTTTGATATTGCTACCAAGTTACCAAAGCTAAAAGTGACTTGATTTTGTTTTAACGCGTGGAGGTTCAGAGCTGTCTGTTATAATTCTCGCATGAAATACTATATTTGTATTATTTGAGAGAAGTTTTTTCTTGATGTAAATTTTTGTTTGCGGAAGGTTGATTCTTGTAAGCACCACTGTTGTTACAGTCGGCGAATTAAGTAATGTCAGTTGACTCCTTAAATTTTGTAGAGGTAGGCCACCTGCAATGATTCAATTCATTGTGTTTAGTATTGCAGATTGCCTACCTACAGTAAAATCTAAGGAGTCAACTGACGTTATTTAAATTCGTTTGCTGAATTTACATCCTTTGAAAAACTAGGCATATTGTTGAAACTAGAGGGGTTCTTTTGAACTCTTAATTAGCCAGTAGCGAAACTTGCAATCTGGCAACGTTAGATTTCGACCACTTGAATTAATGATTAAAATCTCGAGGAAGAAAAATTAATTAATATTAATATTTTTTATTAATTAATTTTAATTTTTTTAATTAATTAATTTTAAATTTTTTAATTAATTAATTAATCAACAATTAATTATTTTTTTTATTAATTAATTATTTTTATTTTCATGATAAATGATTTTGAAATATTGGGCGTGCACAGTGGACTCCCTTGAATCGATATTTTCCTTGCGTTTGGATGGACCAAATTCAACTTTGTCAGATTTCACGTTTTACCAATGCTATTCGCTTTGATTTTTTTTTTTATAAATAATTAATTGCCACGATCAAAACTCTGTGCTCTGTATAATGTACCGGTTTTTTCTATTGATGCCCTGACTTATTTGCTCAAAAACAAAAGGCAATAATTTTTTTTTTATTCTTTGATTTTATTTTTATTTTTTATTCCATTTGTCATTTGTTTATGATTATTTTTTGTTAAGGTATTGCTTTATGATGTTGTTGTAAAGATAAGATACGTGTAAGTTAACCCCCCCCCCCCCTGTAATCTTGCCATTACCGATATCAGCTCTATACTCTTCTTCCTACAAAAGATCGTTCTGGCTCTCCTTTCTCTGTCGAGCCCAATCTGAAAAGCGCTGTTGCCAGTTCGCCTCTAAATTAATTGAAATATTGCAAATTCTATTCACACTGTTCTACAGGATTTTTTTTTTTTTTTTTTTTTTTTTTTTTAATAATAACGAAAACTGACGAATGTGACTGTACCTGATGTATTTATCTCGGATACAAATATACTGTATGTAGTATATTTCTGTCCAACCACTTCAATTTAATTAAAAATTAAAAACATTTATAAATGAATTTATTAAATTTTTGATTCAATTGTTTTTCGTTCGATCTTTCACGAAATTCACTTTCCATCACGACAGATGTCAATCAATCCATTTTGAAGTAGATCTCAAAGCGGACTGATTTTATCCGTGAAAACACCTTCCGCGCAGCATTTCTAGTCATTTAAACAGCGCAGGAAGAATGCAAACACCCTGAAACGAAAAGCATCAAACCCACACCGTACTTTAAGGAATGTTGATGCTACTCACTTTTCCGTCTATGGAGCACAGAAGAAACACGAGTCTTCAAAAGCATTGACCTCTGTAACAAAAACAAAACAGTGCAAAGATCATATGAGAAACAATGAGAAAGAAACAGAACATGAAATAAACAAACGAACATGACCATGAATAGACATACGATACGAGTTAATGTCATGTCAAAGTTTTCGATCGAGGGATCGCTTGTTTCCCCTTTAAACCTATGGAAAATAATCGATCTTTAGAAGATTAAATCTAACCTCTTCTGATAGTTAATCGATACCTTTGTGTACGTTCAAATGACAGTGGAATGAGCGACTATCGAATGTTCAGTTTTTTGTTTTTTGTTTTTTGTTTTTTGTTTTTTTGTTTTTTTGTTTTTTGTAGAGATATCAGCGTAGTTTTGTTGTTTATTTTTTTTTGTTTTTTAATCGCTAAAAATAACCTAACCAAATAATTAATTATTACATTTTATCAAACTTTACAGATAAATTAAATGGGGGAAAAAACAAATGAAAAGTACTTTTTCGTATTTGTCCATCTGTGCGATTCGTTGTTGCAATAACTTGAAAAAAATGACATTGTTATTGTACAGTTTTTATTTGTTATCAATCGATGCGGTGGAAAATTCCGAAAGGCAAAGATTAACTTTTAAGCTTTCAAAACACAACAAAATAAGCGCCAACATAGGTTAATCAAACGTTATTTCATTGATCCCCCCCCCCATTTTTTGTATGTTAATTTAATAATTAATGCACTCCTTTCGCTAAAAATGTTTTAATTTCTTTTCCAAATTGAGAGATAGATAGGCAAAGTATAAATAATTAAATGCTATTGGGTGTGTCAACGGGCGGTATATCCTCCGTGCAAAAAATTCCGTTCAGCTATTTTTTTTTTTTTTTTTTTTTTTTTTTTTTTTTTTTTTGGAGTTCTTGGCGGAGTTGCGTAGCTGATAATCGACATTCCTAAGCGTCAGTTTACGTCGGGCATACGTCTGAGAGACACCGTGTCCATCTGATCCAAGGTCAGCGCGCGTCTTGTAATAACTGTGCTGAAACTCGATTAGGCGGACGCACGCTGCGTCAGCAACAACAGACAACATTCAACAGTTGTTATCAGCGTGGAAGAAATGAAAAGTAATTTCATGATGCTATCATTTTGATATTATACGTTTGTGCAGAGGACGAATTTCTGCACAGAAAACAAAATAAATATAAATGTTACTATCCCTTTCCACTCTCGAGACTTACTACAGTTAACTCATTAAGTTTTCGTACAGGTAAACTACCTGCAGAGTACACATCTCAATGGCCTATAGTGTCGTCGCACATAGGCAACCCGCAAGACAGCAGCGCTTTTCAGATGGGTTAATGATTTCATCAGCCGCAGGATTCGGCATGAGATTAATTTCTAACTTTATTTTTATTTTCAAAGCGATCGAAAGGAAAACTGTTTTTAAAACCCGACTGAAATATTTTATTTAAAGACAAAATTGCTGATAGCTTTGTTTTTTTGTTTTTTTGTTTTTTTGTTTTTTTTGCTTTCTCTGACCCAAGAGACATACCGATTTAACAGGGTTCAGCAGTGGGAATTTGGCAACAATGGTTTTGTCTCAATTTGAATCTATGTAAAACAATCGATTAGATAGGGAAGCGCTGCTTCAGTAACAACCCATTGGTGTTCATATATTCAAATGGAGGGTAAACATTGTTGCCAAATTGCAAGAGCAGTGGCGGCTCGTGAAATTTGGCAACCGTGTCCTCCTCCTATTTAACCAATGTAAAACAATCGATTCTCCCGGAGGCTGCCAGCCTCCGCAAGAATCGATTATTTTACCTACGTTTAAATGGAAAACTTGCATGGTTGCCAAATATCACGAGCCGCCACAGTGCAAGAGCTGACGCGAATAGAGTCGGAATTTTTTCGGCTAAACTTGTGAATGAATGACCTAACCTCTCTCCTCTCCTCGGCTCTTTACCCTCCTTCCAGCATCGATGTGACATTCCTCTAACGTCTTACGTTGTCCACACCTTGACAGTGTTGCAAGATTTACGGTTTTGATACGGCAACCTGGTGTGTTTTGTCTCTTTGAACCTATATGTAAAAGGTCGAATTCGAGGGTGTTCACCGAACATCCAATAGTTCGATATTTTTAACGGGTTTGAATGAAAAAATGTCAAGGTTGCCTAATTTCACACTACATCACTAAATCTAAGGAGTGCTTTTCAGCGAAAATCAACTTAAATTGACGTTTTTCTCATTAAAGTCATACCTACGGTTTCATGAGCTTTTCTTTTATTTTAAAAGAAAATGAATGAAAACTAGTTGCTCACTGTTTGAAAACACGTCACAGCTTTTAAGATATCTTGTCTTTACGTTGAATTCATCCTTCAAACATATTTTCAGTCTTCTAACTATGCGGAAAAACAGACGCAGAATTTTCGAGACCTATCTTTTGTTACAATCTTCTTGAAAAGTTCACTTTCCTCGCTGTGATGAAAAAAATACGAGACAAGCCTTCGTTTTTTATTTGTTACTCTCGCTTAGTTGAACTTTGATTAATCTTCTTAAAAAAAAAAAAAAAACGACAACAACAACAACAAAAACGGAGCGGTTAGTCTAAATCGTTACCTTGAGAAATCTCTAGCTTTAAAAGCACGTCTTGATGAACAAGATTAGTGAAAAATACAGTTTCAACTTTTCTGCGTCTGTAGCCTAATTGATGTATCGCGAGAGTTTAATAAAACTCGAATCTTAAAATCTGCAACTATATCCAGTGGCGAAGCGCGTTAATTTAGGGAAAATTACATTTTGTCCGTTTTCAAAGCACGAAGACAATTACTTGAACGAGTGGAATTTACAGCCTCGGATTCAAACTTATGCATACGTTTAAATGAACATAATGCAATGTTGCTAAATTGCTCGCCACTGCTCCTATCAGTCTAGATCGATTTATAACTTTTAGAAGAATAAAACTGCAGAGGAATGGGTAGAGATTTATGGGGATTGGTTTTAAGAATCGACACTCGAGGATGACAAATGAACAATGTTGCCATTCCTAAAAAAAAAAAAAAAAAAAAAAAAAAACGAAATTAAAAAACAAAATAATCTACATTTCCGATCTGCGGGTCTTAAGAGCCCGGTTTTAGTAGAAGAAAGAAAAAAAAAGAAAATATACGGATGGAAAGCCTACAAAGATATAAACGCTGAAATTAATACTATAATTTGTAAAACCAGCGGCGGCTCGTGCAATGTGGCAACAATGGATTTCCTCCATTTAAAACTGTGTAAAATAATCGATTTCTTGGTGATGCGTAGCGCCTCATCTAGTATCGATCTTTTTGCATACGTTTAAATGGCAAAAGTGCACGGTTGCCAGATTGCACGAGCCGCCACTGTGTAAAACTGAAGAAGAAGTTTGACAACCAAAGAAATTACAAAACCGTAGATCTTGCAACACTGTGTCAAGAGGTTTCAAGAGCACTCTCACTTATTTTATCGTTGTAAACACAAGCTTTAAAGCTCAGCTCTGCGAAGCCGTCTTGTGAACCTCCATTGTTCTTTTTTTATTATTGTATATTTTAGATTTTTTTTTTTTTTTTTTTTTTTTTTTTTTTTTTTTTTGTAAAAATTATCCTTAGTTTTTTCATTCCTTTGCAGACTTGGTTTCTTTCATATTTCTTATTTTCCTTTAGTTAAGCGTTTTGTAAAAACTACCAAGTGAGGAATAAATCTTTGGGTTTCGGACGATTATATACTCTTCAAATAAAAATTCCTTCAAACATCATCGTCAGCATCACATCTTGATTGGGATTGAAATACTCAATACCTCATCAAACTTTAGTAATTCATTGGGTCTTTAATCCTTTCAGACCTGAACTTATTTTTGTTCAGAAACGGTTTAAGGATCAACATGGTTCACTGGCGCAACCAGGATATCTTCCATCTCTCTCATTTCCCATTTGAATGTATGAGTAGGAAAAGGACAGAAGGAGGGGGTTTTATCCCCTTGTCCATCCTTGTCTAACATACGTTTCTTAATGGAGAAAAGAGAGAGATGAAGAAACTCTCGGTGCGCTACTGACATGGTTGATCTTAGTCTGTTTCCTCATCTAAATTGATGTACAGATTGTATGTATTTTTCTGTTTTCCATAAGATTCAATGTTATTCAGACGTACATTCAAATGTACACCAGACCTGAAAAGGTTAATGACCAACTTGTTGAGTTTCATTTTTTTTGGATCAAATTGGCAATAAATTTGGCTCAATTTGACTCAAAAACCAATTTAAGGATCTTTCAGCCAGTAATATTTTTCTGGAACAAAAAATTTCACATACTTTCTTCTTTTTTTAACTCAAAAATAGTGAAACTATCTAGAAAACTAGTTACCTAGAAAACACCTAAAAATATCAAATTTTGCTGGACACATGTAGATTCAGCGCCTTAAGCGGCATAAATTGGCAATAATAAAGGCCCAATTTTATTCAAAAAACCAATTTAAGGGTCTTTCAGCTAATAATTGCTGGACCAAACATTTCATATATTTTCTTGTTTTTTTAATTCAAATACTTTTTTTTTTTTTTTTTTTTTTTTTTTTTTTTTTTTTTTTAGAAAAAAACCTAAAAATATCAAATTTTGGTGGGCATACACTGGTTCATCGCCATAAGCCGGGTAATTTTTTGGCTTCCCAAAAAAAAAAAAAAAAAAAAAAAAAAAAAAAAAAAAAAAAATCTACGCAGATTGTAAAGAGAGATTTTTTTTTTTTTTCTGTATACGCCCTCTCTTCTTGTCAAAGCGAGTGCCTAATTTCCTCACGATATTTGTGATGTTTGAAGTAACGATTAGCGCTTCCCGACCCTCTCGGTTCGCGGTTATGAATGGAAGAGGAATCTTCACTGGTTTACGTAATCGATTGGCCAATATACAGAAACGTGAAGAAGGTCTTGTAAGACTCTCCTAGTTTCACAAATACCTTAACCAGTGTATTGTCAATAGACTGCTTTAACTCGAGAAGTACCAAGTATTTACTTCCACTTTCAACAGTGCTGCCACATATCCCCAAAAAATGTACAAATTTTACATTAAACGATATGGCTAATGTGTATATTTCATACTAAATTTGGCAGCACTGCACTTCAAAGCATCGTGCTACGGAGAATTTCTATCGCGATTTTTATGCGTCTGACGTAAACCAAAAATCGGATTTTGCCAGAGCGATTCAACCGCTTCGTGGCCGTGCATATGCGTATGTTTGGTCCACGGTCATCTCTCAGTACAAAAGAGCACGTTTTAGATAAAATACGGTAGCCGAAACGATCTGTAATCTTTGGTTATTTTCGAAAACTATCTCAACTCGTTAAAAGAAATGTATTTTTGTTTTATAAACAAATAGAGCTGGTTTAGGAAATTAAGATGGAGTACACTGATAATAATTTGACTCTTTCCAACGTTATTTTTCATAATGGACGATCTGTAATCTTTGGTTATTTTCGAAAACTATCTCAGCTCGTTAAAATAAATATATTTTTGTTTTATAAACAAATATAACTCATTCTAGAATTTAAGACGGAGCTCAATGATAATAATTTGAATTTTTTCATATTGAACGATCTGTAATTTTTGGTTTTTTTTTTTTTCGGAAACTATCACAGCTCGTCAAAAGGATTATATTTTTGTTTTATAAACAAATAGAGTTAGTGCAAAAAAAGAATACGGAGCTTTTGTTTGAAGGACAACAAATTAAAAATGTTGCCAAAGATTATTGTTGAGCTTTGCCTGCACTTCTGAAACGAACTTAATACTTACGAGTCTTGTTGAAGTAACTCAAACGAAAGAGTTTTTTTTTGAAATTTGCCAAAACCCTTCAGATTTATTTCTCTTATCTCCTAGCTATTTTCCCGTCTGCAATTTTGTTCCGTAGATTAGGTTTTTTTCGTCTTAGCCAAAATCAAATCAAATCCGCTCTGCAACTCACAATCTGATCAAAGATCAAAGATCTTTTTTGTTTGCATGCAGCTGTTTTTTTTTCCTTCTTGTCAACGAGTTTTATTTGTTACAGAATAATGTGTCAGTTCCCTTTTCTTTTTTTGTATTTTTTTTTCATAGCTCTTCCCTCTCTCTCTGTCTTCCTTTTGACCTTCGTCAATTTTTATTGTACTTACTTATTTTATTTATTTGAATTGCTGCTACATCTATTCTTTAATTATTTTGTACGTACAATGACTTTAAATTTATCAAATATAAACCTTTAAATAGCGAAATAAAGAAGTTCCGAATGCCTATTTTTTTCTGAGACTTAAGATACCTGAAAAGATTTAAGACTTAGGTTTTCACAGCATTTTAGAGGTTTTGTAGTGTACATAGAATTTAGGTATGATTTAATTTAACATTTTTAAAAATTCAAAACAAACTTCTATCAGGTATCTTTTTCTCAAACTTTGATTGTATTTTTTTTTTTTACTTTTTTTTTTACTTTTTTTTGCTATTTTAAGGTAGGTTTTTGCTCTCTATTCTATTTTGCCCGTCTGTTTCATATCCTTCTGTAAGTTTAGTTTAGTCTGAATTATGTTAATTTTTCATGTTCTATTTATTGTAAAATATTATTTATTTAATAAAATGCTCACTCATGGACGAAACTTGATGAGTAACTTTCTTCCTTTTTTTTTACTTTTGAAAAAAAAAAAAAACTCCGAAAACTATAGTCACAGAATAATACAATCAGAACGGAAACTCCCATAAGAGCCAATGGAAGCAAGTTTGGAATTTAATGGCACCAATAGGCAACGCTGTGGTCCTATATCCCAACATGGCGGACGTGTGTGATTTGTATTGAAACTCATTTATTTCTGTAAATTCTGGAAAGAAATCTTAAGTTTCCGGCCTCACTTTTATTCTTTCGGAATTTCAGAACGAAAATTTCGCGGATCATGTCCTATATTTTTTTATTCGCGCGCGAATCTAGATGTAAACATCGTATATCCCAACATGGCGGACGCGAAACGACTTTGCTTCAAAATCCGACAGAGTTTCCGTTCTGATTGTATTATTCTGTGCTATAGTAAATAGTTTACAAATAATTAACAGTGGCGTCGCATGCAATTTGGCAACATTTTATTAAGCTCATTTAAATCTGTGTAAAAGGTCGAATGCAAAGGTGTTCACCGAACACTCAATAGTTCGATCTTTTTCATGGGTTCAAATGAACGAACCGAGGGTTGCCAAACTGCACGCTAAGCCACAGATATAATTTAACTATGAAGTTACAAGATAAAAATAATGTTTTAAAAGTATAACCAGATGGACATTTATACTTTTCGTAGAAGCCCTTTTTCTGTTTTTAGTAATCAAACATATTTTGGGAACTACCAGAATTCTGATTGAAAGGTACCAGAAAGTACTTCTACGAAGTACGAAGTAGTTTAAATTTCCATCTCGTTTTCTATCGAAGTATTATTTTATCCGTGTATAATTGAGGAGTTCTATGGAAAAACCATGTATAAAACAGAGGGTACGCTCGTTCTCAAAAATTTACTTTTCAAAGTGTAATTGTGCGTGTGAGAACGAGTGTACACTGAGAAAAAAGAAATAGCTGGTGTAACCATCCCAGGATTGTCAACGGTTTTATGCATGAGGGAACCATACGTATGGTTGAGGAAACAAGACGGATTGTCCACACGACAATTTGGAATGGATCAAAGATCCATAGCGTTCTTGTTAGGCTTAGATTGTTTGCCTAACCATCTTTAATGGTTGCCCCATCCATTACGTGTGGCTCCCTAGTTCCAACCATTCCCGATTGTTACTGAAAGCGCCCTGTTACTTCCATTATGGATGAGGTAACCATATCTGCCATATTAGAATGGTTCGTCGATGCATCGGATATGCATCGCCGAACAATATGAAAGAATGGTCGTCCACCATCCGATTTTGTTAAGTCAATATGTGCACGTTAACCATATTAGAATGGATAAAAAATTAAGATGGCGCCGTAAGATACGGCCGTTAAATTGCTTTGAGTTTTTACGTTGTAGCATCTTAAAAGGATTCATTTTTGTCGGAACAATAAGTATCTGAAGGATCTGCATTGAGAGACAAAAATGTTTTGAAATCAGTAAAAGTTGTAAATTAACGGTTATTTCAAAACTCGGCGTCTTGTTCCGAATCAAAACAGCGACCTCCGAATCAAAACAGCGACCACGACTCGGGAGTTCTCAGATATTTATCTTCATTTATCTCGATGTAATTTGATGGAAGATGTGTACAGGTGGTACTGAATGGTTGATGAGGATATGAACCAAAAGTTCAAACAAGTTTTGAGTCGAAATAGTGACTGGGAAACTCCTAAAAGTGTTGAGAAGAAGAGCTCAGAACGATAGCCGCAGTTGAACGCAAGACTCAGGGTGCGCAAAGAAACTTCTTTGAAAGCGAACGGTTCCTCAGTAGAACAACTATATGGCTTAATTCTTGCCCCCGCCCGCCCTCAAGATAGAGCAGTAGCCTACTGGTACGGTACTGGATAGCCACGCAGCAAACTCGGGTTCAAGTCCCGGACGAGCCGCCTTCTTTTTTGCGATTTTTCTTTTCCTATTTGTGGCCTAAATTTAACAATCTTGGATGGTCAGACGAACCATCCAGAATGGTCAAGGCAACAATACAGAATTGTTGGAAGAACCATCTAGAATGGTCAAGGTAACCATCCTGGATGGTTACTCAAACAACATGGATTTAACAATCTTGGTATGGGTGGCTTAACCACATAAATATGGGTTGTCTGGGGACAATCCAGTATGGTTCCATAATTATGGATACGCCAACCATATTTTTTTCTCAGTGTACCCTCTGTTTTATACGTGCTTTTTCCATAGAACTCCTCAATTTGAAGCTGAAGCGGCTCGTGCAATGTGGCAACAACCCATTCTCTCCATTTAAATTAACCTATGTAAAATAATCGAACTCATGGACGGAGCCAGCAATTTGGCAACTGTGCATGCTATCCATTTGAATGTATGAGAAACAATCGATTCTTGAGGGGGCCTTGGCCCAATTTCTAATCGATTGTTTCTCATGCATTCAAATGTGAAGAATCCATAGTTGCCTGATTTCTGGTTCCACCCACGAATTTGAACTTCAGATGATTCACTGAAAAAGAAAAAATCCCGGGAGAAATCGACAATTTTGCATAGTATGAAATCGCAAAAACCATAGCTAAAATTGGCCTAATTGCTCGAGCCTCCACTTATTTGAAGTATTGATATTCTGATCTCCCCCAAAATATTATAGAGAGGAGGAGGGTCTGGGGGCTGATTCTGCTCGCTTAGACGAGACGAGCTGAGATTGTGGGAATCGATCATTTCCCTTAGTTTGAACGGCGTCATGAGACAATTTTGAAGTCGTTCGAGTCGTTTGAGTCGTTCATTTCAGACCGAATGACCTTCCCGTCCCTTGAATGACTCGAAATCTGTCACGTGACTCCGTTTAAACCAATAGGAATGATCGATTACCTCTATCTCGTCTCGTCTCGTCCAAAAGAGCAGGATCAGACCTTTAGGGATCTTTTCTAAAATATTAATGGGGATCTGGGGGTCTTCCCCAGAATAAGTTGGATGCGGGAAAGTGTTCGTAGGGTATTCCTTTTTTTTTTTTTTTTTTTTTTTTTTTTTTTTTTTTGTCCTTTGACGTTATATGATTGCGGACACATTTATATTAAACAGATCTACTATAGTATTTTGACGCTACCATTTCATCTCGACTTGACATTTTCAGGAACAGGACTTAACGTACAAAAGGAAAGTTCCTGGAAGTTTCAAGAAATTATTTGCCCTAGGTCTAATTTTCTAATAATTCTAATAAAGTCAAAGTGAAAATGGCAACGTTTAAAGTCGAGTAGGCCTTTTTAGTAATACTGAATCCAATTATAACGCTCGGAATAATAGAAGGAAAAGTTTGTAATACATCCTGTGATCCAATTTCGATCCTACATCTCAAACGTCTCAAACCCATGACAAACCCTCAAAGAACCAATTATTTCCCATATGAGCTCAGAGAAAAAAAAAAAAACCAAAAAAATAAAGCCTTAAAATAGTCCAAAGTCCGACGTAAAAACCTGCGAAAATCACTCTAAGAAAGTATAAAATTAGAAAAACATTCACATAAAACTGCTATAACGTCAAGTTCGTAATGACGGTTTAACGCAGGTATCATGGAAGATTCCTGTCTACTATGCCATTTTATCTACGGAAACACAGAGATATGTCTCAATTTATATATAGAAATCTCCCATGATACCTGCGTCTCTCCGCCATTAAACCTGATTCTGAGAGTGAATTTCGTGATTTTTTACCATGTATATATAATGGGTCTGTTGCAAACTTTTGCTACGACGATTGAGAGTGTATAATCTAATGTAAAATCACCTGAAAAGTCTATTGGTGGCGTCATAAAGTCATGAAATACAATATTAAACTCACAAGAGGCATTTATTGAAATCCAAGATGGCGGCAAAATATCGAGGAATCTGAATGTATGCACCATTGCACCGTGATCATCTAAGGATTGCCAACTTTGACAACCTTACTGGAGGCAGCGAAGTTATGTGTTTGTTTACGTTGTGATTGGTTGTGATGGATATCGTCAGGTTGGCTATCCTTGAATGTTCGTGGTGCATGCATACAGATTGCTCGATATTTTGCCTCCATCTTGGATTTCATTAAACGCCTCTTGTGAGTTTATTATTGCATTTCATGGCTTTCTGATGCGACCATTGGACTTTACAGGCGATTTTACATTAGATTATACACTCTATAGCGCTGTGGCAAAAGTTTGCAACAGACCCACTGTCGTCATTTTTACAGATTTAGGCAAGAATCAAATCTTCAATCCCCTATAGCAAAAATTTGCAAGAGCCCCATTATGATAGGTGTATGAAGAATGTGAAGTGATCACTGTAGTAGTATATCCCGATCCAATAAACGCTCCTAAGAAAACGAGTTAAACCAGATCGAGAAATTGACGGAGCTTAATGCTCGCACGATTTCCAGTATAGCAGCTCGTGCAATTCGGCAATCATACTTTTCGCCATTTTGAACATTTAAAAAAGTATCGATTCTTCAAGGGTTCAAGAAACCTCCTGAAGATCGATTATTTTATACAGGTTTAAATAGAAATAATCCGTTGTCACCACATCCAAGTTCCCATGCATAAGTATATCTATTTATGATAATCAAAATAGGTGTATAAGAATCAAATATATGATATCCAATAAAGCTCCAAACAAAACGAGTTAAACCAGATCCAGAAATTGACGGAACTTAATGCTTGTATGATTCCAATACGCTTCGCTTCGTTATTTCATTGGATTAGTCGCCTCTCTCCTTCTAGGCTCTAACTTGCTGTCTATGGATCATTATCACACCGCAATCCAAGATCTTTGCGAGGTAAGTACAATTATTTCTATGATTACTTATTATAAAATTCCTTTCTAAGTTCTCAATCGTTTTACTTATTTTATTCGCTCTATAAATAAGAACTAACGTCTTGAACTCTCGAATGTATCGACTGGCGACTGTAGCAAATATATTCAAGGTTTTTGACCTGTCTTCTGCTCGATTACTCGCATCAGTAACACCACAGTGTTGCCAGATTGAGGTGAAAAGCCGTACGCTTTACATTGATTTGAATTGGGACGATACGGCTTTTTACCCTCGATCTGGCAACACTGTCACAACATTGGCGGAATCAGCATTTTGTCCTTCTCTCTCATCTCCCATTAGAACGCGCATGTTAGAAAAAGACGGATTAGGGGTAGTCACGTGATATTCGCACCCCTCTTCTATCTTTTTTCAACCCATGCATCCAAATGGCCAGAGAGAGAGAGGGAGATTGAGAGAGACTTACATTTTCTCTCTGTTTGTCCATATAAATATGCATGTGTCAGAAGATGATGGAGATATGGACTAAGTCATCTGCCAGCCCCTTCTCCTATTTTTTCATAACGTGTTCATTCGTATGGGAAAAGAAAGCGAGAGAGAGAGAGATAAAAGGGAGAGGGAGAGAGAGAGAGAGTGAGAGAGAGAGAGGGAAAGAAAGAGAGGCAGAGAGAGAGAGAGTGAGAGAGAGAGAGAGAGAGAGAGAGAGAGAGAGAGAGAGAGAGAGAGAGAGAGAGAGAGAGAGAGAGAGAGAGAGAGGGAAAGAGAGAGAAAGAGAGAGCGAGAGAGAGACAGAGAGAGAGAGAGAGAGAAAGAGAGAGCGAGAGAGAGAGAGAGAGAGAGAGAGAGAGAGACAGAGAGAGAGAGACAGACAGAGACAGACAGAGACAGACAGAGACAGATGGTTTTATTTAACGCTCGATTCACATAGTTTTCAAGTTCATATTTAGAGAAAACAAAGATAATCTAAATTTTAAATAGAACAGGATAAATTAAAAAATTAAGAAAAAAAAAGAATAAGCTAAAATGAAATTCATAGAAAAGGAAGAAAAAATAGAGTTAATTGATTAGGATTAGGACTATACTATATAGTTCTCTCTTCCACTCACCCTCCTTGCTCTCACTCATTTGCTTTTAATTGACGCAAGCATGGATCTTAAAAAAAAATTAAACAACAACACGGAGAAACGGTTTTAAACATGTTTGCAGTTTTCAGGTATTTCAGAGTCTAATAAAATTGACACTTGAAAGTATGCCTTTAAAAATCGAAACACTTTTTGAAAAACAGTGGCCAACATAATCAAGGACCGTTTTTGGTGAGAGGACTTTCTTTTGAAAGTCATAGTACTTTTCTTTCCCTAGTAAAATTCCTTCATTTCTGAGAAACGGAGAAAATATTCGTAAAATCCAATATTGACTTCTGTATGTTCGGTGCAAGTGTTGAACTAAGAATTTGCTTAAGATACCGTCTAAGAGAACGTGAATTTCCCCATTATTTCCGAACAACGATACCCAGACTTCCGATAGAGCGTCTACAAAGAGGTGAAAAGCTACTAAAAATCTCAAGTTTAAATGTACATTAAATGTACCGCTTTAGCTGCAAACTAACAGCTGAAAATTGAGACTTCGATATTTTTGAAATTTTCGGGGGAGAACCTCCCCCCATTATTCCCTCTTTCTGGGGAATTATTTCCTAGACACCCCAACCTGCCTCTGTGGGGCCTCAAATTTAGGGTTAAATCGGGTTTCAAGAGATGTAAATCCACCCCTAGGCCCCGCCAAATATATTTTAAATGGAAAACAGCCTTACCAGCAGACCTGTCATTTAGGTGGGCCTTTAAACGGTGTCAAGGCGCAGGGCTCTCAAAACGCCCCCTCTGCTCTTCTGGGGCACCGCCAATGTAATTTTGAATGAGAAAACAGACTTACGAGCAGACCTGTCATTTTGGTGGTGCTTTACAATCGCTAACAAGGTGGAGGCCCCCTATCCCCCCTCTTTCTTGGGGAAAAATCTTCTAGGCACCCCACCCTGATGCTGCTAGGTGGCCTGAAATTCAAGGTTACGTATGGTCTCAAGAGATGTAAATCCGCCCCTGGTCTCGGACGCAGCGGTTTGAAACTTGTCACGTAACGGAAGAATGCGAGAGTCCGCTGCGAATTTGAAAATTGTTCGTTTTACTTTTTAAATTACCCCTTTTCCGGACGTTGTAGGAGGCAACGCCCTAACTTTGACAGAGAGTCATTTGACAGTCGATGGGAAGAAGTGGGAAATGGGGAGACAGGCAGAGTACAGAGATAGTATTACATCGGGTTCCCTCAGCAGGTATTTTAGACGGTATGAGGTAAGAAATTAAGCTATAAAACATGTACGGTGTGCTATTTCTGAAAAAAAAAAAATAAAAAAATAAATAAAAAAAATAAAAAAAAATTCAATGCAATGTTATCCTAGTAGTGATCTCCAAAGAAAAGGAACTAAATTTTCATTCCATTTTAAGTTGTAAGTACAATGTACATGTACGGCGGCTGTACAAAAAGCAGTGGCGGCTCGTGCAATTTGGCAACTATGCTTTTTTGCCATTTAAACCTATGCAAAAGTATCGACAACTTGGGGGTGCATTGGACCTCCTGAAGATCGATTGTTTAACATAGGTTTAAATGGAAGGATTACGTTGTTGCCACGTTGCACGAGCCGCCACTGGCAAAAAGTAATGCAACGGTTGACTGTTTGAGCAAACGAATGCTTGAACTTGATAACAATAGGTTTGAATGAAAACATCAGCTTCTTACTGCTCCTTGACCAATCAGGTTGCCCTATTTGAGGATGGAAGCTGATTTTTTCATGAAAACCATAGAATTGTCGAATCCAATCTTTGGAGTCTAATTTCGAGAGTACACGATCTGTTTTCGTGAGTACACGAAATCATCACAAAATTCACTCTCAGAATCGGGCTTAGTGGCGGAGCTACTGAGGTCACTGGCGCGGGCGTAGCGTGCAATATGGCAACGTTATACTGTGTCCGTTTAAACTCATGATAAAGATCGAACTCTTGGGTGTTCGGTGAACACCTTCGCATTCGACCTTTTGCATGGGTTTAAATGGGCACAGTACAACGTTGCCTAATTGGACGCTACGCCACTGACTGAGGTATCATATTCCTATCTAATTCGAGACACTCATCTCTGTGCTTCCATAGAGAAAATGACAAATCAAATTAGACAGGAATCTCCCATGATATTTGCGTTGAACCGCCATTAACCCTTTCATGCACGCATGTTGGGATTTGAGTTTTTTTGAGATTTTTTTTTTATACAATTCAAAAGGGGACAATTTTCTAAGAACTTAGATGGGTCACACAACTGTTCGTAAAATGGTCATTTAAATTATACGAGGTCTGTCGCAAAAGAAACCGGACTTTCAAGATTGCAGGCGATTGAGACCAGCTAGAGAGCTGAAATTTATATCAAATGAAAGGTATATAATACTCTTCTGAAGAAGCTACTTTTTACAGAATGTCAAATTTTCAGATTGTGTTCATTGTTGGTAACTTTTAGTACTGCGTACTGCGTAGTCAGGAGCGCTTGGTGATTTTTTTAGTTTTCAACTAAAAAATTAGAGATTATTATTGAAAACTTGACGGCCAAACATTTATATTAGAACAAAACTGAAAGACAAATATCATTTTAAGAGCCTACCAGTGACGTCAGCGATCTCCTTCAAAATATTCCCCGCCTCTCGCAATGTACTCTTATCATCGATGTTGCCAGTGAGCAAAATAACACTTTCGAAAGTCCTTATATAGTTGTAATTGATCGGAACTCCGCTAAAGAATTTTCTTAAATTTTGGGGATGGTTTCGAACAGCTAGCCTTTCAAAGTGAATTTTTGTTTAGGAAACCGGATAAAGTCATTTTGAGCCAGGTCAGGGGAGTACGAAGGATTTGGTAAGGCAGTATTTGTAAAGAATTTTAAAAAAAATCGCCAAGCGCTCCTGACTACGCAGTACTAAAAGTTATGTAACATGAGAACTATTTGCAAACTCTAAATTCCGTAAAAACGGGCTTCTTCAGGAGAAAATTAACTTTCATTTGAAACAAATTTCAGCTCTCTAGCTTGTCTCATTCGCTTGCAATCTTAAAAGTCTGGTTTCTTTTGCGACAGACCTCGAATAGGTACATTGAACTCCATGTTACATAAAATGGTACACGTGTGTACCACGTCCCCTAATGAAACGCAGAGGCGGCTCGTGCTATTTCGCAGCAATGTATTCGCTCCATTTGAATCTATGTTCAATAATCGAATGCTTGTGAAGCGCTGCTTCACTTTCGAATCGATTGTTTTACATACAATCAAATGGAGGGATAACATTGGTGTCAAATTGCACGAGCCGCTATACTGATGAAAGGGTGCCGTTTTTTGAGTTTTTCACTGAATATGTTAGACTAGAGTCCCTATATATGAAAGAGTCAAGACACGTGAATAGAAGTGAAGAAGAAGAAGAAGGTATCTGAGGAGCCTGGAGGCGCGCCTATTGTTTACATTTTTATCCAACGATCTTCCCGCCAAAGATTACTTATACGTGTATTCGCGTGTAAGTAATCTTTGTTAGGTCAACCTAACCTCCAATACCCGTTGGCTTCACTACCTGTTTTAAAAGTAATGCGTGAATTTTATTCTGTTCTGAACACATTTTCACCAATTTCTAATTCAAATTTCATCAGTACAAGCTAAAAATGCCGAAAATTTCCTCAAAGCTGGGCAGCAGTGATGATGGTTTCATGAAGATGTAAACAAGAGGCGCACCTCCAGGCTTCATAGACCCCTTCTTCTTCTTCACTTTTCAGCAGCCAATCAGAGATGGAACCTCGTATGGCGAGACTCTTTCATTTACAGGGACTCTATGTTAGACGTTTTGAGTGTGATTTTCGTGATTTTCGATGAACGCTATACATGAGAATGGTTTATTAATTTACTTACAGCAAAAGTTTGCAAGAGCCCCATTCTGGCAGTAAGATCACCTGGACATCTCACGAGTAACGAACTTATGGCGAACGATACCGGATATCTTTTCACGTGTTTCCGGCATTCCGAGTGCGACAAACGTGAATCATAACAAAACACAGGTGACACAGTGCGATATCTCTCTATTCGTACAACGCAACCAATCAACCATGCGTTTTGAATCACTTCACCTGTTTTACTCCGATAGATAGCGTTGCTGCAAGCCTGCTGCGCGTGAACAGAGTCAGTTAGATCGCGAATAAAATATGGTTGAGTTTGAAGTTGCTTCATCACCTGTCTGGAGTGAGATTCTGGCTTAGTAGCTAGATAACGCACTAGTCACGTTTTGAGAATTTAATTTTGAACGCTCAATCATTTTTTTCTCTTTTTTCTTCTTTTTTTTTCTTTTTCTCAGAGCATTCGCATCGAAAATGGCGTCCCCACAGGCCACAAGACATGCATACGTGGTTTTTAAGCTTAAATTTCAAAAATGACATTGCATGATAAGATTCTAGATCTTAAGAAAAATATTAAAAAAAATTGCGGGCCTGTCCGGGATTTGAACCCGGGACCTCTCGCACCCTAAGCGAGAATCATACGCCTAGACCAACAGGCCGCTTGATTAGTCTGCAGCTGATTTTATTTTAAAGTGTTCCTCAATGAAGCCAACGCTCAATTTAATTTTGATTGTTTTAAATTTTGTAATATTAGGATTCATGTTGAATAATTCCAAAGATTGTCGGTCTAAGCGCTCACACTTCTAAAACAACACACTGTGGTGCGAAAAAACACATAGGAAGGGGTTGGATATAAAACATATGACTAAAAACTCAAATTTGAATATCTTTACAGTCAAAAACAATCCATATACAGTGATTCTTGTAGGAAATACAATAAAACCAATGAAATTACTGTCAAACTCCTACGTTGCGTATTAACAAAGATATATTCAGTGGCATGGCGTGCAATTTGGCAACATTGCATTTTTTAATTTAAAACCCATTAATCAAACACGGAAAAAATAGTTGGACAGACTTACCATCATGTTGACTGATTTTGGCACCTGCGAAAAAGATGTTAAACTATACCAGCTATTGGGTTGAATGAACTAGACAATTAATATGTAAATTAAAGTAAAGTTCAGGCAAACCTAACCCAATACCTCATTCACAGTAGCGTAGCCAGGAATTTTTCTAGGAAGGGGGTGTGGGGGGGGGGTCCGAGGTCCGAAAATTGTCAAAGGGGGGGATCCAAAGATACTAATTTGGTCAAATTTGTCTGAAAACACAGAAAATGGCCTTTTTTTAGGACACATTTTGGTGTCAAGGGGGGGGGGACCCCCCCTTGGCTACGACCCTGCCACAGAATAATACAATCAGAACGGAAACTCGGATTTTGAGGAAAATTCATTCCGCGTCCGCCATGATGGGATATAGGATGTTTACATCTGGATTCGCGCGCGAAAAAAAAATGTAGGACATGATCCACGAAATGTTCATTCTAAAATGCCAATAGAATAAAAGTGAGGCCGGGAACTAAGATTTCTTTCCAGAATTTACAGAAATAAATGAGTTTCAACACAAATCACACACATCCGCCGTGTTGGGATGTAGTACCACAGAGTTGCCTATTGGTGCCGTTAAATTCCAAACTTGCTTCTATTGGATCTTATGGGAATTAGTTTCCGTTCTGATTGTATTATTCTGTGCTAATATCTTGAATAATTTACCTTACCATCTTTTTGGCAGGTGACAAAATCAGTCATATCACGATGGTAAGTCTGGCTAACTATTTTTTTCCGTGTAAAGTATCGAATAATGATTAGGTGTTCGGTGAGCACCTCAAGATTCGACCTTTTACATGAGTTTAACCCTTGTAAGCCTAAGGTATTTCGGTAACACAAAGGACTAAGGGGGGGGGGTATTTTTGTACCCCAAGGATATTTTCATGCAGCACAGTCAGTATCAATAATTTTGAAACTTTAATGGATGGATTATGTACTTAGTACCCTAAGAGAGTAATTTATGTGAAATTTGAGTAAATTTTTGCTATGTTGCCAAATTTACACCTACTTTTAAAAAAAATGTAAAAATAAAAAAAAATGGAAAAAATGAAATGAGGTACCATATTATTTTTCCATTTTTGATAAATTTCCAATTTTTTTTCAATGATCTGACTTAATATTCTTAATCTACATAAAATTTCCGTAAAATTCACTGTAATAGATGGTTCCAAACTTAATACTGGCAGGACGAAGGGGGGGGGGGGTATATTTGTACCCCCAACACTTTAAATTTCTATAATATCGACAAAAATTCATAAAAATTAATGAAATTTGGTAGACGTATTCTAAGTATCCTAACTTAAAATGTCATGAAGTCCCAAAAAAAATTTGAGCAGTTTTGACAAAATGGCGTCAAAAAAACTGGCCTGGGGTACAAATGTAGCCCCCCTTAGGCTCACAAGGGTGAAATGGACAAAATGCACCGTTGCCAAATCGCAAGCTACGCCACTGGCGATATACGCATTTTAAGTCGCCACAGCACAGCTACGTCCGGCCTCTCCCATAGACCTGTGGCGGCTCGTGATATTTGGCAACCATGCAAGTTTTCCATTTAAACGTAGGTAAAATAATCGATTCTTGCGGAGGCTGGCAGCCTCCGGGAGAATCGATTGTTTTACATTGGTTAAATAGAAGGAGGACACGGTTGCCAAATTTCACGAGCCGCCACTGCCATAGACTCGCTCCACAATGCGACCTCTAAAAGTCCAACTCGTATATTAAATTTGAAGCATGAAACGTTCATTTTCTCTTATTTTTAAAAATGATACTCCAACAAGCGGAAGAAAATGGCAAGTCCAAAAATCAAGACTTCTGCGTTGAAAAAAAAAAAAAAAAAACTGGAATTTTGAAAAATTTCCGAAACGACATTAATTCATCGTGACCATTTGCCGGTTTACGGAACAGCGCTTGGTGGACCGAGGCGAGGTATAGAATGGGGCTCTCGCAAACTTTTGCTGCGAGCCTATGAAGAATCCAGTCTGATGCAAAATCCAGCGAAAATCACACTGAGAAAGTCTAAAATTCAGTAATAAACTCACAGAACTGCTATAACGGCAAGATAGTAATGGCAGTTCGACGCAGGTATCATGGGAGATTTCTGTCTATTATGTCACTTTCTCTAAGTAAACACAGTAACACAGATATATGTCTCAATTTAGATAGGAATCTAACAGCATGATACCAGCGTTCCGCCGCCATTAAGCCCGATTCTGAGACTTAGTTTCGTGATTTTTTAGTGAACTCATCGTCATTTTTTACAGGTTTTTTTGCAAGATTTTTTTTTTTTTTTTTTTTTTAAGTTTCCACCAAGCAGTAACCCTGCTTGGAGGGAGTTTATTTTATAAATAATTAACATAGGAAAAAAAGTATACATATATGAATGGGCCAACCTCGTCAGAGGTTTACTGCCCTAAACTAAACTAAACTAAACTAGGCTAAAGTAAACTAAAGTTAAGGGGGAAAAAAAAGAAAGAAAAAAAAAAAAAAAAAAAAAAAATCAATCTTCAAGAATCAATTCTTCAATCACCTAAAAAAAATATGGGGATATTAAATTGAACCAGAGTTTGTTTGGTACCAGAGGCCCTCAAAAGGCAATCGATACAATACATCGCTCTACAAAAACAGTATATTACATAGAGGAACCGTGGGAAGCATGAATTATAAAAATAATAGAGAGCCTCTCTTGTGAGCTTTTGCGTGCTTTTTCTTTCCGGACAATCTCCATTGTTCAAACGACATACATGAGTGGATTCGGGTGACAAAAAAAACAACAAAATTTCAGTAAAATTCCTCAGCTTTAAAACTGACATTTTCCATGACCGGAAATATCCTAGTTTTAGGAGCGTTGTGCGTCGGCGCGAAACTCCCGCGCGCCCGCGCGCGGCTCGTCGCGTGCGTTTCCGCCTTTCCGAAATCGAGCTCGCAAAATTTATTCATATTAACGAGAACGCGCTCGAACCAGGGGGGAGGGGGAAGAGGGGGGAAGAGGGGGGGAAAGGGGGTTATCAAATAAATACACCAATCAGAGAAAAAGAAGAAGAAAAAAAATCAACCGTACCAACAAGTTCAAAATCAAGGTTACATACAGAAGGCGCGAGCTTGAACTTAATATGTTTAAAAAGACCCGCCGGACGAGAATATACTCACCAGTAAGCGGGGAGAGCCGGCGCAAAGCGACGCACTGTAGTCTTGGGATTGTTCAAAAGTGGCCAACAATTAGAATGTAAATTTCTCATCTCTTCATCATTTCATAAACCGTCAAAACCTCTATTTTAATCACAAGAAACACTTTTAACAAGTAATTTAAACCTAGATATGTGTCATCGGAAAGTGCTAAATTAACTGTGTTAAAAATGTCAAAACGATGATTTTTGATTACTATGTTTTTTCACTTATTACACAGAAAAAAATGGACGTGCTCCAGACACAAACTTTCCGTGTTCTAGACACGAATGTACACACCAGTACGGGAACGAGTTCTGAGCGCAATCTATTTAGGTTGAGTTTGCGTCTGAAACGCATCCCGTCGTGTCCAGAACCTGAAATGTTTGTTTATGCTCTGACCACATTACGTACTGGTGTGTATATAGATCGTATATGGAGCACATCCTTTTTTTCTGTGTTTTTGGCCACACTAGCGGATCCAGGAATTTCCCTTCTCTCTTTATGGCCATTTGATAGCGTGTCTTAGAAAAGGATAGATAAAGGGCAGTCACGTGACTTTCGCCCCCTCTTCTTTCCTTTTCTGACACACGCGTTCTAATGGACAGAGAGAGAGAAATGCAATCCACTGGATCCGCCAGAGTTTGGCCACTTTTTCTCTATCTCAGACCAGAGCGCGGCGGCGCAAAGCATCGCGTCGCGATCAAGAAACTTGTTTTGTTGAGGGGAAAATTATTAAATAAATAAAAAAAAAAATAGCGAAGGGGGAAAAAAAAACAAAACAAATCTCAATTGAAGTGATGAGTGCATAAAAGACGCTCATCCAACGCGTTGAAACTGGTAGAAAAGTCGTTTTCCCACCCAATCGAGCACCGTTTCAATAGTTTAACGCGATTCTAGTCCGGTCTCTCCGTTGGAAAACTTGCTCTTTTTTAAGCTCTGCGGAGGAAAATTAAGTATATAGATATACGCTCTGAGACGTACCGTGGACTGAGAAAGTCTAAAAGTGGCCAAAAATAAAAAAAGTTAATTTCTCATCAATATGTATCATTTATAAACTTTCAAGACCAATCGGATCTTGCAAATTTATATGCTACAGGTGATTGAAGAGTTGACTCTTGCATAAGAACCTGTAAACATATGAAGGGTAGAGTGGATAAAGGGTTTATGTGACATTTTGGAAAAAATCGAGTTAGCGCAGTGAATGAAGGAGTTATGATGGTATCTATCTATAAATTTTCCAACTTGGTTCAAAATATGTAGGATTTAACCCTACTTTCAAAGCTGTTGCGGTTGATGTTCAGCTAAAATGTCGAAAACGTCCACACTTCGAACTTTAAAGTCGATTTTCTCAAAATCGAAAAAGTGTCACGTAACCCCTTTATCCACTCTCTCTACCCTTCATATACAGGGTGTCCGAGAAATGAGTTCACACTTTTGCTGTGAGCGCCTGGTTGATTGTAAAAATCTGAAAAATTCAGGAATAATCTATGACCCCTAAGCGACTTCAGAGAAAATATCGGGGGGCTCCCACCCCCCTTAAGGGGGGCGTAGGCCCCAAAATGTACCCCGTGTTGCCAATATATCGCATATTTCAAATGGCAGGGGGTATTTTTTATTTCATCATTCAAAAGAGCTCAAAAAACTGAGTAATTTCGTTTTTTCAGATTTTCGGTAGCCCCTCTCAAAACAAAATGGCGGCCAAATAGCTACCCCATACTTTAGAGGCCCACAACTTCAGTTTGAATCAATATTTCTTCAAAAACTAAAATTTTTCTGAATCCTCAGATCGTCCTCTTTCCAATGATGTGCCACACTTTATCATTTGGTGGAAAAAAAATGGGGCGCGGAGCCCCCCCAAAAATTTTTGAGTTTGGGGGGCTGTAGCTCAAAAAAGTCAAATGTAAAGGGGGGTCGTGTTGTACATCAATCGAAAGGTCTTAAAAAAAGGAATAATTTGGCGCAAACCCGAAGTCGGTACAATGCATCTATTCAAAATGGCGGCCATTTAACCATTTGGGGGTGGGGGACCGTCCCCCCCAAATAAAATCCCTCCATCGAGTGATACACCAATCGAAAGGTCTTGGAAAGAGAAAGAGAATGGCGCAAACCGGACGTCAATACGATGCTTGCATCCAAAATGGCAGCCGGTGAAAGATTTTTGGCTATAGGCCTGCAGGGTCATAAGCCAAAAAACTTTGACCGTCCGCCATTTTGGATGCAAGCATCGTATTGACGTCCGGTTTGCGCCATTCTCTTTCTCTTTCCAAGACCTTTCGATTGGTGTATCACTCGATGGAGGGATTTTATTTGGGGGGGACGGTCCCCCACCCCCAAATGGTTAAATGGCCGCCATTTTGAATAGATGCATCGTACCGACTTCGGGTTTGCGCCAAATTATTCCTTTTTTTAAGACCTTTCGATTGATGTACAACACGACCCCCCTTTACATTTGACTTTTTTGAGCTACAGCCCCCCAAACTCAAAAATTTTTGGGGGGGCTCCGCGCCCCATTTTTTTTCCACCAAATGATAAAGTGTGGCACATCATTGGAAAGAGGACGATCTGAGGATTCAGAAAAATTTTAGTTTTTGAAGAAATGTTGATTCAAACTGAAGTTGTGGGCCTCTAAAGTATGGGGTAGCTATTTGGCCGCCATTTTGTTTTGAGAGGGGCTACCGAAAATCTGAAAAAACGAAATTACTCAGTTTTTTGAGCTCTTTTGAATGATGAAATAAAAAATACCCCCTGCTATTTGAAATATGCGATATATTGGCAACACGGGGTACGTTTTGGGGCCTACGCCCCCCTTTAAGGGGGGTGGGAGCCCCCCGATATTTTCTCTGAAGTCGCTTAGGGGTCATAGATTATTCCTGAATTTTTCAGATTTTTACAATCAACCAGGCGCTCACAGCAAAAGTGTGAACTCATTTCTCGGACACCCTGTATGAAGACAAGTACACCTAAAAATCACACAATTCACGCTCAGCGGGCCGATCATTTACTTCATCGTTAAATCGATCGTTAAGCCTGTGTATGAGTGACTCCATTGGTCGAATATTGTAAAACTTAGCCGTTGCTATGGTAACCATCGTTATAGTGTCCGTTTAGGTTACTCATGAATAGCCTTTATAAAACGAGATTTTTAACGATGGTTACCTTAGCAACAGCCAAGTTTTACGATTTTCGACCAATAGCATCACTCGTAGACAGTTTTAACGATCGGTTTAACGATATAAAGTAAATGATCGGCCTGCAGAATCGGACTTAATGGCAGAACTGCTACGCAGGTATCGTGGGAGATTCGTATCTAATTTGCAGCTCTGCAAATCAGTTACTTGTAACAGCATTTTTAAATTGAACGAAAAGTTGTTGAAAACTATTTCAGTGTGAACTCTTTCCAGACGAGTGGCAATTAATTGAAGTGTGTTTCTTACGTCTCTGTGATTGAAAACTACAGCATATTGGCTTAAACATAGTTTTCAACTATTTTTCGTTTGTCTAATATCTCTGTGTTTCCGAAGAGAAAGTAACAAATAAGACAGGAGTCTCTTATGATATCTACCTGAGTGGCTCCGTCATCACGACTTTGCCGTTACAGCTGTTATCTGGGTTTACAATTTAATTTTAGACCTTTTTAGAGTAATTTTCGTGTTTTTCACAAGTTTTTACTTCGGACTTAACTATTCATTTGCTTATATCAAAAGGTTGCAAGAGTCCCATTCTAATCACAGAAAAAACTTTCAATAAGTATTATTAAACCTGGAAATGTCATTGAAAAGTTTAACATTGAGCTTAAAGTGATTCTTCGGCGTTTAGTGCCGATTCCTGCCACCAGAGCGCTACAGTTCGATTAATGTCAAATTACAGGCCGAAAGTAATTTATATTTAAGAAAACGAACAGTCAGTCACTAGAAAATCATCTGGAGAACGTCTCTGCAAAATATCTCGGCAAAATATCTCGTCAATAACTTCAAAAATAAGGCTGAAAGTACCAAAAAATGAAATAATATCACATTTCGATACAAGAATCGATTTGCTATATTCCATTTTTGGTACTTTTCAGCCTTATTTTTGAAGTTTGTTGACAAGATTGTTTGCTGAGACGTTCTTCAGATGATTATCTAGTAACTGACACTCCGTTTTTCGAAATATAAATTACTTTCGGCCGGTAATTTGACATTAATCGAACGGTAGCGCTCTGGTGGCTGAAATCGACACTAAACGCTGAATAAAATCACCTTAAAAGGTCGAAAACAACGATGTTTGATTACTTTTCACCGATGCACTATGCGCAACCAGGATCTCTTCCATCACTCTCATTTCCCATTTGAATGTATAAGTGAGAGAAGGACAGAAAGAGGTGGTTTAATGTTTTATCCCCTTGTCCATCCTTGTCTAACATACGCGTTTTAAAGGAGAAAAGAGAGAGATGAAGAAACTCTTGTTGCTCTATTGCACCGATGTGTCGCCACTTTTTTCGACTCCGTACCAAAGTGCGCCGAGCCGCTGGGGGGGGGGGGGAGAGAGAAAAAAAAAGAAAATAAAAATAAATGAAAAATGAAAATGGAAAAAGCTATAACCCCTGATTACAAAAATTGTTGCCCACTTTCTGCGGTGGCCGGTTTTGCGGCTGTGAAGCGGAAATTTTTCTTTTTTCCGAGGCCATTATATATGCACGTGTAAATGTGAGTGTTTGTATATTTGTGTATGTATTTTTAATAAAGGTTCCGAGCCTTAGAATGAGCGGTGAGATTTTGAAGTTGGATTCAATACCATACAGCATGCAGACGGGAATTGTGAGCGGAGCTGTCGAACCTGTATTTCTAGTTATCAATATTTCTCGGAGTGTATATATCTTCTGAATACCTTGATATGGGCCTCATTACGCGGAAATTTTCCAGATTCGTCGGGGTGGAGGACTCCGCTACCTAATGTGGGATAGGTCTTTTGCGGTTTTAATCCCAGACTTGAAAATTGGAAAAATAAAAAAAAAATAAAAATCCGGTTCGACCCGAATAATTTGTATCCACTGCTCCTGTATAAAATCATGTTTTTGTCTTTTCCCTCCCAAAGAAAGTAAGTAGTTTTTATTATATTTTTTTGAAACAATGGGGGCTGTTGTACACTTTTGCTATAAGCGATTCAACAGTCGATCCTGGTGTAAAAACCTCGAAAAATAACGATGGCAACACTAAAAACTTCCGAAATCCACTCTTAAACTCAATAAACGCTTTTATTTGCGAGGGCGTAATGATGGCCGAGGGCATTAACAATGGGAGATTCCTATTTTAATTTCGTCACTCTTTCTATACTGACAAGGATGATTCACAGAGTAATTATAGTCATCAGAGTGATGATCCACATCCAATGAATGGTACCCCACGCAACACCTAGGGACACCGGTATCAAATGAAAGTAGCCTCTTATATTGGTTACTTCTTGATAGAGTTACAGTATTGTTAGATGGGAATCTCCCATTGTTATTGATGCCCTCGGCCACCATTACGCTCTCGCAAATAAAAGCATTTATTGAGTTTAAGAGTGGATTTCGGAAGTTTTTAGTGCTGCCAGTGGCGTCGAGTGCCATCTGGCAACAATGCAACTGCTCCATTTAAACTCATGAAATATATCGAATTTTCCTTGTGCACTGTGCACCCCCTGAATCCGATCTTCTACATGAGTTTAAATGGATAGAATACATTGTTGCCAAATTGCACGCGACGCCACTGAGTGCTGCCATCGTTATTTTTGGAGGTTTTTACACCAGAATCCACTGGTTTAGATCCCCGTAAGTGCTCATCATCTGCGTGCGGGACCGCGTGAGGACGTATAACATTAATTATTTGGTCCTAGAGTGTTTTTGTGCAGTACAGTCATACACTAAAGTGAACTGTGTAATCTTTTCTCAACCGGTGGAATCATCGGTGAATTGAAAAATCTCATTAATTATACGAAAAACTGCAGCTCTGCTTAGGTAGACCACTGACCACCTGCAGTACACTTCATTGAGATAATGGTCCCAGAGTGTTTTTGTGCAGTACAATCATACACTGAAGTGAGCTGTGTAATCTTTTCTCAACCGGTGGAATCATCGGTGAATTGAAAAATCTCATATTGTACGCAAAAGTGCAGCTCTGCTTTGGTATAGGCCACCTACAGTACAGAGTACAATTCATTGAGACAAAGTGAGGGTATTGCGGATAGCCTAACTCCCAGGAATTAAGAGTCGGTGGTCATATTCTTTCCGTCTCTGACTATACATTACAATGTTGCGAATTGAGTAATGCATACATATACAATACCCTCAGTGACGTAAAACTGGAATCATGAAATATGCATTAGTGCATTTTTACAGCAATATCTCTGCGCAGAAACTGGTATGCGATCCAGACATGACCCCGCATTAATTAAGCTCATTTTATAATATTTTGCCTTTTTGCTTGGTCAACCTGTTACGTATTCAAAATATATTATCTTCTGAATTATATGTTGGAACGGAACAAAACTGCCGTTGAAGCTAAAAAGTTTTTTATTATTATTATTATTATTAAGTATATATAATTATTATTTCTTTTTAAATTTTGAAGCTAAAAATATTTTTGAGATTAATTCGTGATAATAAAGGATGTCCCTGTAAGTAGGTACCTGCGAACCACTTAGATTCTCGCATAACCCTTCACTGCATGATTTTTTTTTTTTTTTTTTCAAGCAAATGTGGATTTTTCAATGTATTAGGTGGTCAAATACATGGGAAAAATAGTGAAAAAAATAATATGACGGTTTTTCGGTCAAAATTATCTTTTTTCTATTTTTTACTCGTTTTTTACAAGTGATATAACACCATAAGAAATGGCGGGATTTTTTTTTTTTTTTTTTTTTAAATTTTCAAAAAAAAAAAAATTTTTACTTTAATTGGATTTTTCAAAAAGCCAATGCCGGAAACTTTATAAAAATAATCAAAATGTGGTCAGTTTGGATACGGGGGCAAATTTCCCCCCTGACATGATTTCGATCACGAACCCTTCACTGCATGATGTTTTCTTTCAGCCAATTTTTTTTTTTTTTTTTTTTTTTTTGAGCTCAAAACATACCTTCTCCCGCGTTGACCCACCATGCGCCAAAGGCATATCTCAAAACCTGTATTGTATATGAGCGTTTGAAGAATTTGTTCCACCGGTGGAACTTCATGCAGTGAAGGGATAAAAACCTGTAAAATGACGATGACTAGGTACACTAAGAAATCACAAAATTCACTCTCAGAATCGGGCATAGTGGCGGTTGGACGCAGGTGTCGCAGGTATCATGGGAGATTCCTATCTAATCTAGATATAATTCTGTATTTCCTTAGAGAGAGAGTGACAAATTAGACAGGTGCCTTCCATATAGTACCTGCGTTGAACTGCCTTTACGAACTTGCCGTTATATCAGTTAAGTGAGTGTATGACCCCATTTTAGACTCATTTAGTGAGATGTTCGTGATTTTCGCTGGTTTTCACATCAGATTGGATGACTATTCATCAGCTCACAGCAAAAGTTTACTAGAGCCGGCCATTAGTATAGCTAGTTGATCGATATATAGCTCGGCGTTCCAACCAAACGTCAATCGATACGATATATCGTTCTACAAAAACAATCTACAACGGTAAAAACGCTTTTTCATCAATGAAAATGTAATCCGTGTTCGGTCTGCATCCACTAATTATGATCGTTATAAAACGAAAGAAGCTGAATAATTAGTAATTACATCGCCGGAATGACACACCTGTTTGAGGTTCTCAATTAAATGATTAAAAAAATGTGCCCCGTCAAAAAGTGACATAATACTCGCGCCGCTCGCAAATGAATGCCACTAATAAAGAGAATCATACCCTCGCGTTTGTAATATTTATTGCCGATTAAGGTTTTATAGTGCCCCTTTTTCTCTCTCCCAAAGTAAATAAAAATTAACCTCTACGGCTCTAACTGTATGTATGCACATGGTGTCCCAAAAGTACCCTAAATGATGCTGTAACTTTTAAACTAAAAAAGCTAGCGATCTCTGACCTTGATTACGTTGTAAAGATCCACACTCATTTGCTTTTAATTGACTTTTTTTTTACAATAAGCGCATTTAGTAAAAAAATTGAAGAAATTAAGACTGTTTGAAAAGAAAATAAATTGTCGGGAACAAAATCAAAATTATTCTGGAAGGACCACCCCAGACCCCCCTTTAATATACTAGGGGAGACTAGAGTCCCTATATATGAAAGAGTCTCACCATACGAGGTTCCATCTCTGATTGGCTGCTGAAAACTGAAGCAGAAGAAGAAGGGGTCTATAAATGAATAAGCCTGGAGGCATTTTGCAAAATAACGATGAGTACACTGTAAAATCACGAAATTCACTCTCAGAATCGAGCATAATGGCGGTTCAAAGCGGGTACCATGGGATATTCCTATGAGACATATCTCAGACATATGAGACATGTTTCCGTAGAGAAAGTGACAGATTAGACAGGAATCTCCCATGATACCTGCGATGAAGCGCTATTACGATCTTGCCGTTAAAGCAGTTATGTGAGTTTATTACTGAATTTTAGACTTTTCCGGTGTGATTTTCGTGATTTTTGCTAGTCATTTCATCAGATTGAACCATTTATTTGCATGTAGGAAAAGTATGCAAGAGCTCCACTAAAATCAAGATTGGATCGCCAGCTTTTGTTTAATTTTGAAGTTACAGCATCAGTCTCGGTACTTTTGGAACACCCTTTGTATGAACATGTAGTGTAGCGCGAGAGATTATCTATCTATACCCCTCAATTCTCCATTGAAACACTCCGTATGTAAAACAATGATAGACAAGGAGATAAAACTCCCTCTTTTTATCCTTTACCAATTTGAATATCCATCAGGAAAATGAGAGAGAAAGAAGATATCTTGGTTGAGGTAGGTTGTGCTTCTCTGATACTTGCGAGCTTCAAGAACTTTATGAGAATGATTGACGAATAAAATGCATGATAGATTTACTTTCGGGCTTCGGCTAGTTACAAATTAAGCATTTTAACGAGGAGGGAAGGGGTTGGGCGTATGGGGAAGGGGAGAGGGAGAGGGAGAGGAGGAGGAAGAGGGGGAGAAGGAAAACGAGGATTTTATTTTTTTCCCAGAGCAATAATAAGTTGTACTGTAGGAGGGACCAATCACAAATAGAGTAATTTAATTTCACACTCAGAGTATAAACTTTCTGAAAATAGTTTCAACTTTCTAAAACTCTTGAAAAGCTGATTGGAAACTTTTTGATTTATTTATTTTTTGAATTTTATTTTCCTCTTCCTCATTTAAGTGTCCGATTTCACGCGTAATAGGACTTTTTGCTACACTGTTGCGAGATCTTGTGGCTTTTTCTATGTGTTCTTATGGGGGGGGGGAATTGCAAGATCTCGGAACACCTGTTCAGCTATGACGCCGAGAACAAAGGCGGAACTAGGACATTTTGGGGGGGGGCTGAGCAGGCAAAAAACTCAGTCTTTATATTTAACGACCTTTTTCCTTTCGCTCCTTGAGAGCCGACATTTTGGGATGTGCCAAATCACATGACCAATTAAATGGCTAATTTTTTTTTGTTTCGGAAATTTTCTGGGGGAGGGAGCTTGGTAGGCCTATAGGGGGCACCGATTAAGTTGCTATTCATGAGCTTCCACTACTATAATGCATTTAAATAGCGCGGCCTTACGAGCGGGGCTGCTAGTTTGCCTAAATGTGTATATATTTTTTTCCGATCTAACACATTGCAAATTTTTTTAATTTCCGCGAATTTGGCAACACTGCTTTGTAGACTTTCTTGGTAGTCTGTAGGGTTCCCAGATGATAAGTCCAAAACATGAATGTCCATAACTTTTTCGTCCAAAACTATATTTTGTCCAAATCATCTTAATGTCCAACGCTCTTGTGTCCATAAGACTATAATGTCCAATTATAGACATGTCCAAATAGAAAAGTCCAAAACCTATGAATGTGAGCAAAGTAATGTCCAATGTCCAGAAAAATTCTTTTCTTTACTCGTACTATCGCTTCTCTTCATTTTTTCTCCTTTAAATTGATCCAATCCGCATCGACATGTATTCTTAATTGAGGTACAGTAGAGAGATATCTTCGTGCAATTAGTTACAGGCTGAAGCTGAAAGTACCACCCGCGGAAGAAAACCCATAACTTCATATTGTTTGAATTTATGCAGGTAAATATCATACCTAGATATTTTAATTCCTTGGATGTTGCAAATTTGACGCAACGTGTTTGGACATTTTGTTAATCTAATTTGACGTACGTTTATTTGGACATTAACAATTTGGACATTTCATTTCGGACATTCAAGCGTTGGACGTATAATTTTGGACATTGCCGTTTGGACATTACGGTTTTGGACATAACATCTGTGGATCGTCTGTAGTTGTAGTTCGATATTTTAAATGAAAATATTTATCGATAGTAAAGTGGACTCATTAGCCTTGCCGTCCCATACCGTCAGTGTTACCATTAGCATTTATAGCAGAAATTGTCCAAATTTTACATTATAAGATCAATAAAAATAAATTAAAATATAAAAAAATTATACTTAAAAATGGGTAAAAAAATAAAAAAAAAAATAAAAGATAAAACAAATTAAAATAACTAAAAATTAAAAAAAAAAATGAAAAAAATAAAATAAAAATAAAAAAATTAAAGTAAAAAAAAATAAATAAAAAATAAAAAGAAATTAAGGTAAAAAAAATTAAAAAATAAACAAATTAAAGTAAAAAATCAAAAAATTAAAAACTAAAATAAAAATTAATATTAATTAGATCAATTAAAATATTATTGTATGAAGTCAGTCCTATGGGAAATTCGGAGCATTCCTGGATATAAATGGCAACATGCATACCGTATTCACGCAGTAAATCTACATTCAATACATTGCAAAATGCAATTTTCCCACAGTCTGGCAATGCTGGGTCTCTGCTCTACCGATTACTAATACTTTCAGATCAGATCGTGTTCTATCTGGTCTTCCCTATTCGAAGTGCTCGCATTACATCTGAATCAATTAATTACACTTACTCATCGTTAAATTACACTGAGTGATGACGAATTAAAATAACGCAGGCAGACAAATTACTTGCAAGATTTATTGTCTATTTCGAAATCTTACATTACTTACATAGTAGAGTGAATTATAATAATAATTATGGGCTTCTAAAAATAAAATCTATTAAGGAACACAGGAAAATTCAAAGTGAGAACGCTCACTATATTTGTAAGTCCACGGCAGTGGCGGCTTGTGAAATGCGATGTATCGATGTCTACTTCCTTTAAAACTATAGAAAAGTATCTATCGTCAGAAAATGCAATTAAACCCCCGTTAGATCGATACTTTTCCTTAGTTTTAAATGGAGAGGTCATCGTTAAATCGCTTTTCTTGAGTTGTCGCTGGTCCACGGTAACAGGATTTTTTGCTGACGCCTATAATTGCGCCATAGAAATTGATTTATTAAAACCTTGAAAGCAAGCAAACTAAAAAAAATCTGACAAAAGTGTTCCCTTTAGTTAGTCCAATCAACCAAAAAAACCCAAATTTAATGATACATTGAAAATCACGCTGCTTTTGAGGAGTCATAAAGTCGTACCGTCTATTTTGAACTTAAAAAGCTATGAAACTTCAACTATTCATTAAATTTACGGTCCGATATTGTAGAACTTGATGATAGAAATGCCTGGAAAAACAGAAATAATCATTCATTTTGTAGATTTAGACGGGTTCAAGACGCAAATTTCTACTAACTTTTTCGTAGGTCCTGTAACCGTGGAATTACCTTTATATACAAGCGGTTTAAAATGTAACTTAATTGAATAGTGTGCTTATAATTACAATAAAAATTTCACTGTACGATAAAAAAAAAAAAAAAAAAAAATCGTACACTCTTTGAAGTATAAAATCATTAGAAACACAAATAAATGCTGTACAAATAATTAACAATAACAATATAAATTATCTGGCCACGTACTCGTACTTGACAGACATTCTCAGGATGGTCAGGTCCTTTTTTATATTCTTTCTTTGTTTATTTATTTATTTTGACAATTCATAAGCTGAATTTTACAGAATTTGTTGGGTAGGTCAATCACTGAGCTAAACAAATCCAAATCGAAAATATACGAACTAGCGCTTTTTTTTGTAACCACCCGAAAACTACGTGATGCTCATAAACTTCATTTGGAGGGGGGAGAAAAAGAACAATTTGTAGCCAATTGAAATACCGAAACTTACTGGGACAGGGTATTCAAGTAACGCAACACGCAAGTTACCATTATGTAAAAAAATTCATCGAGTGCGCTGTATTTCATTTACTGCAGAGACAGGGTATGCAACATTCAAATCAGAAGTTACCATTTTGAGCTCATCTGTCAAGTGCATTGCGTATTGCATATAATTAGGCAGGGTATGCAAAACGCAACACACAATGCCATTATTTGAACGCGTGCGCATTGTGTATACTGCTCCTATACCATCCGATTATATTTGTCGCCGATGCATCAACAGATTTTTCTACGGTAGGAACAGATTTTTCTATTCTCAAAATAACTTATGTGAAACGAGTTTTCTTCAAATTAAAATAACTTTTACGAAACAGGTTTTTCTAACATTAATATAATCTTCTCACAAAATTATAGTTCTTTTCTGACACTCTTACTTAAAAAGGGTTTTGTTTCTGAAGTATTTCTCATTGTTTCAATACTGTTATATCACAATGAAAATTTGAAGCAGAAAAAAAAAACAAAAAACAAAAAAAAAAAAAAAATCCGAGATATTTTCAGAAGCGTTTACTTGATAATACTTAGGAACGAGCAGATTAGATGTTGTACGAATGTTGGGTTTACTTTTTTAAAAGTATCACCCAAAAGTGCAAGTAATAATTTGTTTTCTCATTTTTTTCCAGTGGCGGCTCGTGCGATTTGGCAACTGTGCAAATTTTCCATTTAAACTTAAAAAATCGATTCTTGAAGAGGTTGGCAACCTTTTGGAGAATCGATTGTTTAACATTATTTTAAAAGGGGAGACACTGTTGCCGAATTGTACAAACCTGCACCACTGCTCCTTTTTTATAAATTTGAACGACATGTGAAAAAATTATTGACTTCGCATCCGCAACCAGTGGTGAAGCGTTCACTCGGGCAATATTGCATTTCATCCATTTAAACCCATGCAAAAGATCAAACTGGCACTAGCAGGTGAACATCTTAAAGATCGATATTTTTTATGAGTTTAAATATATAAAACGCAACGTTGACAGATTCCACGCCACAACGCGCGACTGTGCAACTTAATCAAAAATAATTCATCAAGACTTACATAATATGAGAGAATAATAACGATTTCTTTGCGCACATTAATGGAAAATTACTTTTTGCTTCCTAAAATGAAAATATATATTCTACATACGTACAATGTACTGGCAGGGACAAATATTCCTAGCCAAAGTATGCTGCAAGCAACGTACGTAATACATATTGTGTTGAATGGTAACCGTGCATTGCGTATTGCATACCCTGGCAATGGTATCTTTGGCCCCCATTAGATTTCCCAAATATCAAATCTACTTATATCCAAAATGTTTATTCATTAAGTCGAATGAAAAATGTTTAAATTACATTCTTATCAAGTCGTAAAAAATACATTTAAATTAAATTCTTATATAATACTAATTAAATTATACTGATCTTAATCAGTATACAAATTAAAGATGATAACAGAAAAATACAAACTAAAGAAACATTTAGTTTAAGTTATCGTTCTTGCACCTAAGAATAGAAACTTTACAGACTGCAAAAGTATAACTTTACAGACTGCAAAGTATATAACTTTACAGACTGCAAGGTATAACTTTACGATTTTGCTTATCCTTCGTTTTATTTTTCATTTTTCTCTTTTTCGCAAAGTGCGATAACATATTTATTGGCAATTTATGTCATCTGTTTTGTTCTTAAATACTTTTTGGACAAACAAAAACAATGTGAGACACGCCTAACAACGCCTCAGTCTTGCCAATCACTAAAAGATAAACAGGATCAAAATTACCTCACCAGATTTCTTTCTGGGCAAAACCTAATTTTTCTCTATTTTAAGAAAATCGAATAACAGAAAAATTCTTATTTACAAAATGTTCACCCAGCATCAAGTAATGTACGTACCACCAGTAGCGTACACAGGAATTTGTCTTTCTCTCTCTATCCCCATTTGAACACGTGAGAAAGAAAAGGACGGAAACAGGAGCTCGAACGCGTGTTCAGCCCCTGTCTCTTTCCTTTTCTAGTGCACACACTCAAAGGGGAAAAGAGCGAGAGAGACTAATTCCTGCGTACGCCATTGCGTACCACCCTCCTTGAAGGCCTAAGGCCGTTCCTCAAAAACATTTTTCTCCAAGAACCAATATTTTTGGTCCCATTGCAGTCTGTACGTCGGGTTATATCTTTCCAGGCGTTTGTTTCTTAACATTTAGCCTCATTACGTCACATCTGTACGTCAAAGTGATCAAAACTTTCATTCGTGAAAACCTAACACAGCCAGAGCCTCGCTCACCTCACAGTAGCTAAGTCTAGACCCTCCCCGAGGTTCAAACACAATTTCTTTTCCGGCCTAAATCTTCATGAGGCCGCAGTTAGTAGCAAATCACGCCGCTTGTAAATACGTTACATTCGTCGGCAACCGGATATTCTGTCCGGCCGAAATCTTCGTATACGTCATCCCCATCTTCCTTTCAGAAAAGGCCATTCCAATGGCCATAACCGTCTTTAAATTCCTCCTGAAGAACACCGCGGCCCTTTTTTCAATGAACAACTTATCCAACGCTGTATGCGCGGCCTTTTCAAGATTGGCCTCATACCAGGGCGTTGCAAATTCAAAGAGGATCCCGGGTCGCAAACTATCCCTCGGGAACATGCTGGTAGTCTCCCTGTGGGACTCAATGTCGTAATCGTTTTGTAGATAAGATATTATCCCACCAACAAAAGAGCGATAATTCCACCAGCGGTGATAACTGCCGCTCTCTCTGATAAAAACTGATAAGTGTTTAAAGAAAGTATTCATATCGCAAGCCACCAAGCTATGCAAGCATTCCTGATACCGGAAGTCGACTTTCAGGGCGTCAAAACCGGAAACGACGTTTTGTTTGAGAGAAAGGGCCACTTCTGAATTTGGGATCGTTAGGTTGTAGATCTCTCGGAAATCGTCTCTGTGTGAATAGACGGGGTTTAAGTATCCGGAGTGGGCTAAGAGCGTCCAAAATGCTTTTTCGTCGGAGAAAATGGCCTCGTCGTAGACTAGATCTTTGGCTAGAGCTTTTTGGACTGAATTGTTTTCGAAGAGTAAATCGAAACCTACCTTCTCGCAAACGCCAGCTTTAGAGATGAGTTTTTTAATGAGCGCATCGGCAGACGTCTGGGACCAGTATCGCTCTATTTTACCTTAAAATCAAATCAAATCGAATTTATTGTGAATTCGTTCAAGAATTGTAAAAAGAAACACACATCATTTAGGGTTAAATACCACTGGCGGATCCAGCAAATTTTCCTTCTCTCTCTCTCTCTCTCTCTCTCTCTCTCTCTCTCTCTCTCTCTCTCTCTCTCTCTCTCTCTCTCTCCTTTCTCTCTCTCTCCTCTCTCTCCTCTCTCTCTCTCTCCTCTCTCTCTCTCTCACTCTCTCTCTCTCTCTCTCTCTCTCTCTCTCTCTCTCTCTCTCTCTCTCTCTCTCTCTCTCTCTCTCTCTCTCTCTCTCTCTCTCTCTCTCTCTCTCTCTCTCTCTGGCCATTTGAATGCATGGGTTAGAAAAGGATATAGCGAATATCGTTTTCGATATGGCGAAAATCACGTGACCGCCCTTTATTTGTCCTTTTCTAACCCAAGCATTCTTATGGGAGGAGAAAGAGAAGGATAGATTCCTGGATCCGCCAATGGTAAACGCTCCATTCGAATATCAACCATAAACTATTGGTGCACAGGAAAATAGTTTCAGTAGCATATACTGAACGTACCAAATGGGAAGAACTCTTGGAAATATTTTTTATCTCTTTCGATTTTTCGATACGACGCATTTTAAGCGGGATACTTGTCGCGAAGAGTCAGCGCTTTTACTATGGCTAGAGTACACATACGTATATGAAAGAGAGAGAGTATGGTGGTCTGCGAATCCCAGAGATTACTAAGCCTAAGAGATATGGCATAACAATTCAAAAGTGTTACTCGACTCCTACGAAGTATGCAATGTGGCGTACGCAGGTGACCGTAAACATTGTTACTACTGTTGTTGTTTGAATGAGATTTGACAGCAACGCCACTAGCTAAATTAAGAGGATTAATAAAGTGTTTGGGAAGTTTAACTAGCTCTGCGTATATTTTGTACGTGAATCTGAAAATCTAAGTCACTTTAATCATCCCATCGGCCATTAAATGACAAACTTTTAGACGCTGCATAGAATCTAACCTCATTTCCAACAACATGAATAACAACAATGTTTACGGTCACCAGCGTACTGCACGTTGTATCACGGCCATTCTGCAGGCGTTTTTTACGGAACCCGGCCAACGGTTTTTTAACACGGCGGAGATAGGAAGTGCCATATCTCTTAGGCTTAGTAATCTCTGGTGAATCCTGCGCTGATTGGCTGCGAAATTTTAGGCGTTCACGGAGCTCTTAGGGCCCAATTTCAAGATACCAATACCGTCTCTACTGGAGAGCAGTGTTGCCAGATTCTGCGGCTTTTTCTATGTGTTCTTATGGGAAAAGCCGCAAGATCTGGCAACATAGCTGGAGAGATCCAATGCCGTAGATACGGTATTGGTCGATCGTGTAACCGGTGCAACTTTTGAGGTTATCTTTATACATTTTCTAGCGGGAAACGGTCATCAAACTCACCGTTCACCGACACCGTTCTAATCAACAATGTAACATAACCTCAAACAACACGACCACCGCCAACTTGAAATTGGGCTCTAAGAGCTCCATGATCGTATACCGCCATACTCTCCTTATAAAGGTACTCTAACTATGGCGGACAGCCCGAAAAAACGTAGTGGAGTTGCGGGTTGCATATACTTACTGATCGCTGCCTTTCTCACATTTCGCGCAATTATCTTGATGAAAACTATAGTCATATCAAAAAACTGCAACGAAAATCTCTCCAGGACTTTTTTCCATCTGATTTTGGTAATTATTTTTCAAAATTGTTATCCGTTACATGAAATGTGTGCCGTTAAATGTATGTGTACTTACATGATTCACTGAGAAAAAAAAAAAACTTTGGCAATATAAAGATAGCGAGCATTCTTTAGGTAGGAGAACCACAGCTTTAGGCAGGAGAACCAAAGCTTTAAGCAGATTGCCGAAAGACTTTGGTTCTTCTGCCTAAAGAGTGCTCGGTATCGATGTATAATACCTAATCACTTTGGTCTTTGTGCCGAAAATGTTGTCTCAGTGTGCCTGAAAAGTACACTTAGACTTAATTTCTGAAATTCTCGAGGTCACAGATGAAGTCTACCCTTAAAAATACCTCTGATTTTCATGAAACTTTAGGCTCATCACAGCTTTTCATGACATTAGGCTCATCATTGTGGACGCTATTCCAAAAAACCACCAATTTGTCAAAACTTTGGGTGCTCTAGTTTCAAAGGTCGGCATTTTTGGACCCGTGTTTTGGGGGGGGGGGTATTATTTTGGCCTCAAATATACGCTCTCCGGCCAAAAAAAAAAAAAAAAAAAAAAAAAAAAAAAAAAAAAAAAAAAAAAAAATGGGCGTTCAACGTCCTCAGTATTTTTGAACAAAATTTTGAAAAAGTCTTGAATTGATCTGAAATGCCTTCTTTTGGCCATGAGAAGGTGATCGGCGAGAAAAAAAATGATGGACTTTCGTTCAAATCACATTTTTTTTTGCCTACACGGAAAAAAAATAGTTGGTAAGATTTACCATCTTGATGACTGATTTCTGCACCTGCCAAAAATATGGTAATAAACTTGACCATACATCGGGTTGAATTAACTAGACACTTGTTCTGTTCAACCCAATATCTGGTAAAGTTTACCATCTTTTTAGCAGGTGCAGAAATCAATTATCACGCTGGTAAATCTTACCAACTATTTTTTTCCGTGTAGTCCCGAAGTTTGGCACATGAGTTTTGGTACACCCTAGCTGGCATTAAAAAAATAAGAGTTAAAAAATTACCTCTGGCAATGGCTTGGACCACAGAGTACGGATTATACATCTTCACATCATTGAATTGATACCCATAATACTCATCCTTGAATTTATCATGATCGATCACGTGATTACTCTGCTGTATCATCTGTCCAACCTCAGATTCCGTAAACCCGAAATAATGAGGGAACTCAGGGGTTAAAACCGAATCAGGTACTGCAAGGGTATTACTCTCCCTTGTTGTCAAATGTGGCAACGAAATCCCCGTGATGACAGCCTTTCCGAGAAAAGAGTTGTCTTGAAGCACACCAAGAAGCATCTTCTTAATGAAAGGCGTCAACTCCTCGTAAAAATTCTTCGAGTACGCTCGCATTAAAGGTGCATCATAATCATCTATCAAAACAATCGTATCCTTTCCAGACTTCTTTTTAATGTACCTTGTCAGTCTATCCAAAGCTAATTCCAAATCAATCTTACAAGCACTTTTGTCTATAACAGCCTGAAAAGCTTTTTTCTCCCAAGTGTCTAAGGATCCAAGGACGTATTCGTGATTTTTGTATAAGTTCGAGAAAGTTATTTTCAGTTCGTTATAAGTTTCGTCGAATGTGTCTCGAGCGCAGTTTTCGAACGAGACGAAGATTACCGGATGTTTGTTCTGATGGATGGTGCAGAATTCAGGGTATCCGGTGATTGCCATTTCTTTGAACATTTTTGTCGAGTTCATGTTTTGGTCTAGGAAGTAGCGTAGTAGTGATAGATTTGTGGATTTTCCGAATCCGCGGGGTCGAGTGACGAAATAGACGAGGACCCTAGACTGCATGACTTCTTTGACGAACTCTGATTTGTCGACGACCAAGTAATCGCCTTCGACAAGGGTTTTGAAATCGTTGATCCGAATTGGGACGGATTTCGTCGAATCGCAGATCCATGCTTTCTGTAAACAAAAGTTAGATTTCGGATTTTTAGAATTTTACGCCTTTACTTAAGACCAACGAGCTATATCGACAGAGGGATCCATAGCCGTAGCCAGAATATTTTCTTTCTCTCTCTTTGCCCATTTAAACACATGTGTAAGAGAAGGATAGATATAGGGGCTGTCACGTGACTTCAGCCCCTATATCTATCCTTTTCTAACACATGCGTTTAAATGGGCAAAGAGAGAGAAAGACAATATCCTGGCTACGGCTATGGAGGGGTCCATACATGTTATAAGTCCTATCTCAAAGTGAGGCAGCATGGGCGATCTGATTCTGGTTTGTTTACCCCACGTTTTTAAACCTTAAATTGAAATTGTGACTAATCCAGTGGAAAGTGGTGTTAAACAAAAATGCAAGTGTTTTAGAGTGGCTATCTTGACACAGAACTCAAATACAACTATCCAGGTGAGAAAATTTTGCATGTTTTTGTTATGTGTCCGTTTCTTTATTGTGCAAATCCTTCCAGAAGAAACAGTTATTTCAATTTTTGTGTCCAGATAGCCACTCTAAAACAATTGCACTTTTATTTATAACCAATTTCAAATGTATTTGTCACAATTTTTTTTTTCAAAAATTTAAAGGTTAAAAAGTGAGGCAAACAACCGAGCCTGTGTGAAAAACCTCTAAAAGAGATTTTGATCACCGCTGCCTCCGTGCAGCTTCAACATAACGCCCCAAAAATCCTCTATATCGCTATAGCTCGTCGAGGTGATTCGAATGGTTTATGCAAAGATTACTGATTTGAGTATATATTTTGTCGAGACACCATTTTTAACAGTTTTGAAATTATGACCCATTAGTGCATCAATATTAGCTTTCAACTGGGATGGATTACGGTCATCACATATGCACGAAACAGTCACTCTGATTGAGGAATAATTCTATCATTTTGAAAAGGTTGACAATTCACATTAGAAAAGATTTTTGCCATCGCACCGATTACTCAACACTTTTTGTCACTTAAAATTGTGATCAGCCGAATCCCAGATTCAGTTCAATGAACGCTCAGTCGCTCAATTCACTACGAATAGCATTCTACAATTTCATCGATGAATCCTCTGGTTGAAGTGTTCAATATTTGCTTCAACCGGTAGAAAAGATTGTATAGACTGTGGAGGGTCATCGAAAATACGCGAAGCAGTAGCTCTGATTGAAGATTAATTCTGCCATTTTTAAAAGGAAGAAAATTCACATCGGAAACGATTTTTGCCTTTATTGATTACTCAACGCTTGTTATTGTCAATTAAAATCAGTGGCGTCGCGTGCAATTTGGCAACAATGTATTCTATCCATTTAAACTCATGTAAAAGATCGAATTCAGGGGGTGCACGCACAAGGAAAATTCGATGTATTTAATTATTTCAAATGGAGCAGTTGCATTGTTGCCAGATGGCACGCGACGCCACTGATTAAAATTATGATGGGTCGCGAATCCCAGATTCAATTAAAAGCGTGCTCGTTCAATGTCGAAGAAAATTGCCGACCGTTAACGATTCTTTTCTCTCTTTGGCACCCCCTCTCCCCCCGGCCCCTTTCAAGTTTATCATAATGACGGAGTAATTAAGAGGAGTCTCAAGAAACGTAAAGAATTATAATTGCCGTAAGTAATTAATTCTAGAGCAGGGAACATCGTTAGTTTATTTATCAGTATAGTATCTATGGTTTTAGTTGCTCGTGAACAATAGATTATTTTAACAAATGCACTCTCCTGCCTCCTTAGGCGTTGCAAGGAGAGGGTGTTTGAAGTTACACACTTGGCCGAGTTTTCAATTTGAAAAAGTCAAGGCTGGATTTTTCAATTTGAAAAAGTCAAGGCAGTTAGCAAGAAATTCTGACATTGAATTGCATCGTAGCATGCAGTACATTTCAACCATTACAGAACCTCCCATTATGTGTATAATCAATTGCATTTTTATATGAGTCTTGTTGCAAACTTTTGCTATAGCTGAAGGGAGGGTCCATTTCGAAGTAAAATCACTTGAAATGTGAAAATAACGTAGAAACATGGTTATAAAAGATTTCGTTCGGTCTTTCATGTTCCTGAATTTTTTTTTGTCAAAACATGTATGTCCACTGCTGTTTTGTCCAGTAATTTTCGTCCTCAATTATTTCGTACAGTTAAAAAAATGGCCCCTTTTCTTTATTTGTCTAGCAAGAAATCGTCCATTGTTTGAAATTTCCAAGCAGTTTCCTCCTTCAGGACTGATTTTAATTAAAAAAAAAAAAAAAAAAAAAAAAAAAAAAAAAAAAAAAAAAAAAAAACCAATATGATTGCAATAACATATGATGTTTAAAGAAAACTAAAAATGTTTGATTATTCGTTTTATCTGTCAGTTTGTTCTATATTTCTAAAATTATAAATCTTTCTAAAAATGTCTAATAAGAAAGGGACTTACTTAATGTAATACATTTATTTTTGGACTATAATAATTGACGGGACAGTTTTTTAAAAAAGGACAACAAAAAAGCAGAACAACATTTTTAAAGGACGAAAATTGAAGGACAAATATATCTTGAGACGAAAAAAGATGGACGAAAAGAAAGGACGAAATATTTTGAAACCAGAAACATCAAACAGATCCAAAATGCACTCACGTACAGTCGGGGATAAAAATAATGCCAGATATCTCCTTGAAGTAGGCCACCCGCAATACTTACCTCAATGAATTTAAGCATCGCAGGTGGCCTACCTCAAGGAGCCGTCTGACATTATTTTTGTCCCCGACTATACATTGGACTATTCATTTGCTCACAGCAAAAGTTTGCGAGAGCCCCATTAGTGAATGGGGCAGTTGCAAGGGTCTGAAATGTTGTGTTTTTTATAAAGAAAATGAAAGTACTTGATGAGCTGAGGATAAAGATGCCTTTGGTTTCTCCTCAAGTCCCTTTGTTCCAAATATGAGATTTTAGCCCAAAATACATTGTTTTAAATGGGAATTCCGCGTAGTGACGTCACTACACACACGATTTTTTACATCTTTACACGTGTGTATCTCCAAAACCAGGACACTTAGGAAAAAACCAAAGGCACCGTTGTTCTCAGCTCATCAAGTACTATAAGTTTCTTTATAAAAAACACAACATTTCAGACCCTTGCAACTGCCCCATTGTGTATCGATTCGGTCAGCCGGTAGAGACATCGGTCGGTGAATTGAGGAATCAAATATAAACAAAACGACAGTTCTAATAATTGCAGAGGCGTCGGGTGATACATGTAAAAGATCTAGCAAAGTTATTTTTGTCAGTTTAAAACTCTCACAAAAAAGATCGAACTATATTGAAGGTGCAGTGAAAATATTCGATTCGGCCTTTGTCACTGGTTCAAATTAGAGTCCCTATATGTAGAGAGTTAAGACAAGAGGGTAGTCAACTTCTAATTGGTTGATGAGTTTTAGGCTCCACGGATTCCGCCATTGGATGCGATTTTGCACTTTTGTTTACAATCGCAGTTGTTCACCAACGGTATTTTACGGATAAAGAGTTAATTTTCGACGACTCTGTTAATTTTAATCACATGATACGCCTCAAGAATGTCTAAAAATCCCAAAAGAATCTTTCAAAGCGTAAATAGATGTCGATCCACAATAGCAGTAAAAGATTACATCGTTAGAAACTCAGCGGCACGGTAATCTTTGCAGTGGACGCCGAAAACACAACAACGGCCCTCAGAATGCAAACAAACACGGAAAAAAACTACGGTGAAAATAACCATACGGATACTTGATTTTGGCACCTGCTAGATGTTATGGTAATGTTAACCAGAAGTATACTATGTTTTGACAAGGCACTAGGTGATGTTACCTGATTGCATGTCGAATTTACTCAAAGTATCGGTAAATGTACCATAATTCTGGTCAAGTTTACCATAACATCTAGCAGGTGCCAAAATCAGGTATCCGTATGGTTATTTTCACTAATCTTTTTTTTTCCGTGAATGTGCAAAATCGCATCCAATGGCGGCGCCCATGGTTTCACTTGTCTTAACTCTCTCATATAGGGACTCTAGTTCAAATGAAGAAAATGCAATGTTGCCAAATGGGTCTCTTATGCAAGGAGTGCAGGGGTGTCATTTCGGGTTCGGCTTTGGGAGGGGGCAAACATCTGATGACCCTTTTTTTTTTGCTCATCAATGTAATTTTAGAGTCCTACAGCCCAGCATTTCACGTTTTCAACGTAAAGACGGCAGCGCGTGAGCCAAACATCTTTCTACGATCTGCGGCGATCTTTCCGCCATTATTTCTTTCCTCTCGCTGCCGTCTGTTTTCGTTCCCGTTTTTGAGCCTGACTTCAAATCCTTGGGGGGGGGGGGGTCGACCCACCCTCCGTCTCCCCACCAATCGCGCGTTTAAAGCATCAAAAAGTCTCAACTTCCACTGTGAACCAAAATTTAACCGAAATCGTCTGATAGTATTTATACGTCACCAAATTTACATTGAATAATCATAAAGAATTTACATCTGTTTCGTTACCATAAAATAGGCAGTTCTTGATAGTTTCTAAGAAAAGTGCCGGCAAATGCCACGGCTTTTGAATTTCGTCATATAAATATTACATAAATTAATTGCGTCGCAATAATACAAAAACATGTCCGTCTTTGTCAACCTCTGAGTAACACAAATCACAGACAAAGTTTCATGCATATACTTCGAAATAACTGTCAGTAAAAATAATTTATATCAAGGCTGAAGAAAGAACTGCGTCTTTAATCGAAACCACGAAAAATAAAAAAATAAAAACAAAACATAAAAGTGTAACAAATAAGTTCAGAATGAAGATTCCACAGTGGTGGCTCGTGCAATTAGGCAACTGTGCAAATTTACTATTTAAACTAACTTGTGTGAAATAATAGATTCTTGAGAAAGCTGATAGCCTCCGTGAGAAACGGCCGTTTAACATGTTTTTAGATGGAGGAAAAACAGACCCTCACTTAGAGGAGAGACAGATACCCTCAACTTGTCTCTAAGTTAAAAATTATCAGAGTCAAGTTCGTGCGCGTATTCCAAAAAATTAACGGGGGGATTATAAATAAAGTCGTAACTATCGCGGTTTTGATGTGAGAATACATAATGCGTTTGAAACCGTTAACCCATATATATGCCCATTGGTTCGTTAACGATCCACTTATAACGGTTCTTTTTTTTTTACCAAATTACAGTAAATTTAGGCCAATTTTACGCAAAAATCAATGTTGTGATCTTTTAGCACCTATAATTTAGCTGGACCAGAAAATTTATCAATTTTTAAATTTTACACTTTTTTAACTCTAAGATGGTGTTTTTTGAGAAAAACACCAAAAAGCACCCAACATGTTCAAATAAAGTTGGGCATATATGGGTTAAATTATCAGGGGAAATAGCTTAAAATTGCACCTGAAGAGTTCGAAATTCCAAAAAATGTCTGGGGGAGGACCCCCGGACCCCCTACCGTGGGGGGAGGGGGGGTATTCCATACCCCCAGACCCCCGGTGGAGAGGGTGATAATGTTTGCTTCGGGGGGAAGGGGGTGAAAAGGTCTAATTTTGGGGGATAACTCGTATGGCGTCTAGGGGGTGGGGGGGGTTCCGACACCCCTGACCAGTGGAATCATCGATTAATAGAAAAATGTGATTTATTATACGCAAAACGGCTGCTCTGCCCCAAATCCACCCCCCACGGACCGCTACTGACAGTACTGACACACATTCTCAAAATAAGAAACGCTTGCATAGTGAAGAACAGAAAGGAGCGTGTTATGGATAGATAGGGAAATAACGAAAAAGAAAAACAAACAAAAATCAAAAACAAAGAAACTCACCAACGATAGACAGATGAATATCAAATTCGGGACGAACAAAAAGCGAGCCATTCTTTTTTCAAAACAGAGGACGCGAAGGAAAATAAACCGTGAAAACCCCTTTCAAGCACGTTCTGATAAAGTAACTGGGTCGTCAGACGCGAGCCAATGCTGTATAAGTGCAAGTCACAAATGACCCACGCGTTTGTAATCAAAAATGCTCATCTTGTATTGGCAATTGGGTGTTGATTATCACATTTTTTCGATTATTTCATCATATTCTCAATCAAATTGTAACACAATTTTTTTTCTCATCTCTCTTATTTCTCTAATCGATTGATATCCGATCCGAAAATTGACAAATTGTCCCTGAGAACAATTTGTGCTCAATATGAAATTGCTGAGTGCGCCGAATGGAGAGTCAATACAAACAATGCAAATAGAGTTGAGTCTATATAGAAACTAGGTGAATTTTAAAACTCTATGAGATCAGTAGAACAAGGAAAAATCGGAAATGAAAGAATCTCCCATTGATGTGGTCTTGATTGAGGACACTTAATTAGTTGAAAATTGCGTCTCAGAGCGATTTAATTATCAAAACATTCAGATTAGCCCTCGTTGATTCTGTTTCTTCCTCTATATTTTTTTTCTCTCTGTTTGTTTTCTCCGAACTCTTATGGATTGATTGAGCCTTATATAAATTGTGAAAAACAGAATAAATGCAGCTCATTATAAACGGAGAAAAATTTCTGATTGAAATTACGGAACGTAGAAAGAAATTGGGGTAAAAAGGAATTCCCTTTAAAATAATAAGAATTCTTATTGATTCAATCAGAATTCTTATTGATCCAACGATTCTTTCTTGCGATTCTTCTGAATCATCAGAACGTTCAATTGGACCATTGATAATTCTGGTTGAATCAATAAGAACTCTTACTATTTTAAAGAGAATTTCTTTTTACACCAATTCCTTCCTGCGTTTCGTAATTTCAATCAGAAATTTTTCTCCGTGTATGTATATTTTACAGGACAAACCCGATTTTATGCCAAAATTTTTTCAAGTAGTCAAAGTGGTAGAGCTGTCGAAACATATAGTCTTGGGAGGGGGGGGGGATATATCATTCATTTGCACACAACAAAAAATTATGTTCGAAGTTTTTTCTCAATTGCACGATGAAATTGTCCCAAAATTTTAATTTTGAATTTCTGAGTTACTCCGTAACAATCAAATGCCACAGTGGTGATTACATCGGACTTGTCAATTAAAATAGCCCTACTCCAACATGAATAGGACCACAGCATTGCCTATTGGTTCCGTTAAATTCCAAACTTGCTTCCATTGGCTCTTATAGTTTCCGTTCTTCTTGTATTATTCTGTGGTAATAGCCTCACTCGCTGAAAAAAAAAAAAAAAAAAAAAAAAAAATCCCATTGCCTTAACAAGAATCCTGTTTAGTACTTATTTTTAACCGGAATTCCGATTAGATAAGTAATAACCAGAATTTGTGTTACGGCAACAAGAACATTTTACTCAGCGCTTTTTTCTGTATAATGTAAAATCGTGCAATTAGGCAAGCATGTTTCTTGTCATTTGATCCTATGAAGAAGAATCGATTTCTCAGGGATTCAGTGAAGCGCCTGAAGATCGACTATTTCACGTAGGTTTAAATGAAGAGACTTCATTGTTGCCACAATGCACGAGCCGCCGCAATAAACTGAATCATTATAATCAGAGCAGGGAAACCAATCAGCGCTAGCGCTCACTCCTTATTGTAACCGAGTTAATAAACCTACTTACGTGTGATAGTTACTTAAAACTGATCTTTGTTCTTTGACCTAGGGATCCCGATTCACGACGGAAGAATCGATTCGATTCTCTCCGGAGAAAATCGATCCGATTCAAAAATCAGCTCCAAATTTTTGTGAGAATCGATTCTTCCGATTCTTTTTTCAAACTGCGCAAATTGAATCGGTTTGAACGATCGTCCACTCCGAATCCGATCTCCTACCAATTTTCCTAAGTTATGATACCCAATTCCCGCCATTCTTTTCAGAATCGAATCGTCACGTGACCGATGCGATTCACTTATCCCGATTCCCGCCGATTCTTTCCAGAATCGAATCGTCACGTGACCGATGCGATGCACTGTGATATTCCCACCATTCTTTTCAGAATCGAATCGTCACGTGACCGATGCGATTCACTTATCCCGATTCCCGCCGATTCTTTCCAGAATCGAATCGTCACGTGACCGATGCGATGCACTGATATTCCCGCCGATTCTTTTCAGAATCGAATCGTCACGTGACGATTCACTGCTGTATAATGAACAGCATTGTTACCAGCTGCTGCCGATTCTCTCGATAATGATTCACAAAAATGATGTACCCCGATCCAATCCAGCGTTGTTCAAGATGAAAAACGTGTGCTCAAATTTTAATTGCATTTGCAATTTGGTTAATTCATTGAGGAAAAAAGCGTATAAAGTTACGAGGATTCTTTCGATTCCAATTCAGTGCCTAAAGGATCGATTCGATCCAAGAATCGGAGGAAAAGAATCGATCCGATTCTTTGTCAGAATCGGCCTCAAAGAATCGATTCATGAATCGAGATCCCTACTTTGACCTTCGAATCTAAATCCTATCCAATATCGGTGATTTTACGGTGATAGGACTATTTTTCAATCCGAAAAATGTCACAAAAACGTTATAAGGTAACTTAAGGCATATCATGTTGTACAGCGATGATCGAATTTCACCGTCTAGCAAAGGAAAAATATCAGTTTATGACAACAGCAAAAATTAAAAAAATCGACGATCTGTAAGTGGGCCATTCTAGGTAAACTAGGTATATAGCATTTGCAGTATGGCGGCACGTGCAATTTGGCAACCAGGCAATTTTTCCATTTATTTTTATGTAAAACAATCGATTTTTGAGGAGGTTGACAACCTTCGGAATGATCGATTGTTTCACAAGTATTTACATTGGGGGAAAACCACTGTTGCCAAACTGAACCCGCCCTGAATATCCGTTACGTTTTTAGAGTGTAATTTTGACCTTAAAACTTAGAATTATCAACTTTCTTGAAAAGACCAAGGATGCAGTGATCACGATTTTCTTACTTGCTCACTTCATTGCAGTAAACATAGGCGGATTCAGCAATCTGGCAACAGTGTATTCATTCCATTTGATTGCATGGCAAAAAATCGATTAGTCTCGGGGCCATGGCCCCTTCAAGAATCGATTGTTTATCATACATTCAAATGGGACTAATGCGCAGTTGCCAGATTGCTGGATCCACCTATGGCAGTAAAAAGGGCAGTTTTAAGTTTTAAAGGCAGAATTACAAGTTTTTAAATGCGTAACGGGCCCTACAATATATTTATAGAATGACCCTGATGCATCTTTCTACTCAGGATACTTTTTCAATATTTGAGCGACAAATTCAAAATAAACGACTTGGTTAATAACTCTGATCACTGAAATGAATGAGATGTGTGTGACATAAGCTTTATTGATAACTATCAACATTTTGCATAATTTCTTAGACTTAAACTTTCAAAGAGTGATAGCGTTGTTAGAGCAGAAAATCACGCACAAATCAAAATGAATCACCGCTTTGTTTCTGTGAACTGAGCAATATGGTCTTGAATCTCCCGCCAAAACAAAATCCAGCGTGGAATAGACTGTTTTAGTAGAGCGATATATCGTATCGATTGCCGTCCGAGGGCCTCTGGTTCCAAACAAACTCTGGTTCAATGTAATTTCCCCATAAGCGAACTTTTGAACGGAAATTTAGGGTATTAAATCAAACAATTTATGCGACCTTTTTGCGATTATGAATTCTCCGTCCTCGAAAATGCTTGATTTTGTCTGGTTCCACCCGTAAACCTGCCGGAATCAACAAGATATTACAGATTAAACGATGCGTTTGGAGGTTGGAATCACCCAAATGTTATTGTTGTTGTCAAAGAGTAAACAAGAGTCGCAATTGAATGGAAGGCCTGCGTGGTCAACGTAGATAAGGGATCCGAACGCGGGCTGGCCTGGGCTGGCCTCTGATTGGCTGCAACGGGTGGAGCAAAAATGACTCGGGGTATAGACTGTTTTAGTAGAGCGATATATCGTATCGATTGCCGTCCGAGGGCCTCTGGTTCCAAACAAACTCTGGTTCAATGTAATTTCCCCATAAGCGAACTTTTGAACGGAAATTTAGGGTATTAAATCAAACAATAAATGCGACCTTTTTGCGATTATGAATTCTACGTCCTCGAAAATGCTTAATTTCGCCTGGTTCCACCCGTAAAACTGCCAAAATCAAAAAGATATTGCAGATTAAACAATGCGTTTGGAGGTTGGAATCACCCAAATGTTATTGTTGTTGTTGTGGAATTGGCGGGATTTCTGGCGATTCTAACCTACAAATGCAACATTTAATCTGTAATATCTTATTGCTTTCGGCAGTTTTAGTCAAGGAACCAGGCATAATTAAGCATTTTCGAGAACGTAGAATTCATAATCGCAAAAAGGTCGCATTTATTGTTTGATTTAATACCCTAAATTTCCGTTCAAAAGTTCGCTTATGGGGAAATTACATTGAACCAGAGTTTGTTTGGAACCAGAGGCCCTCGGACGGCAATCGATACGATATATCGCTCTACTAAAACAGTCTATGATATGAAACTGAAGTTGGAAAGGCTCCAGCACTGATATTAGGATAAGTATATATGTATAACTATTGTTTGCCCATTCAGACGCATGAAAAAGGTCGAACTATTGGAGATGCACAGTACACTTCATCCAATCGATATTTTCTTTCGAATGCCAAAGGTGGATTTACAAAATTCGATATCTTGAATGTGAAAAACGATATCGACTTGCGGTTTGCGCCAAAATGCTCAGTTTGGTATGTCCTTTTGATCGATGCATCACTCGATAGGCCCCCTGGGGGGACAAAAACGTTACTAATTTTCGGGATGCTAAATCCTAACTTTGACTAAACTTGTGTCAAAGCCGTATTTTTTTCTGAAAAGGGCTTGATTTTAGGATTATTTTAAAGTCCTAGTTTTCAAATTCCGATCTCTCAAAGTGGAGTAGGTAATGATTTTTTAAAAATGGGTCCATATCAAACTTTGACCTTCGATATATCGAAAACGAAAATCGATATTGAGGTGCAGTTTAAGCCAACAGTCTTAGAATGTTATGCCCTTTTAAACGATGAATCACAAGATAGGGGGTGCAATAAGAGAAAATTAAGTTGACCCCCGGCCCCTTCTCCCTCCGAGGTGGGGGGTTACCGAAAATAGTCTCCTCAGATAGCGTCTCTGGAATAAATAAGACCGGTCCAAACCGCAGCCTTTTATCTCAATTAGAAAAAAGTTATGAGGGGTGTGTACTGTGTAGTCACTTTCTGGCCTTCCTGTACATACACGGAAAAAAAATAATGGTGTAATTTACATTCGTATAGCTGATTTTGGCCCCGATCAGAGTTAAGATAAACTTGACCAGAGTTATGGAACATTTGACCAGGGCCCAAAAAATGTACGGTCACACGGTCCTCGGCCCCAAGTCAGCCCCAAGTCAGCCCCAAGTCCGCCCTAAGTACTTCAACAAGCATCGGCCACCAGCCAACGGACCGCATCGGACCGTTTTAAAATGGCGCAACCACAAAACTAACCTCAAAATAGCACTTGGGGTGGGTTAGAGAGGCTCTAGACCCGCCCCAAGTAACGTAAAGTTGGGAGCGCACCCAACATTCCGATGTGCCGTTAAAGAAATGTGAGGTTAGAATCGCCATTTTTAGGTATTAATATAGTAACAATTTTGATCGTTTCGCTCAAATAAATGCCACCCCCACAATAGCCCTATTCCAGTCAATTCAAGCGCACAGATCTTTATTTTTTCATCACTGCATGCGTGTGCGACCATGGGCGGATCCAGCGATCTGGCAACCGTGTATTCTTCCCATTTGAATGCGTGAGAAACAATCGATCAGTCAAGGGGCCATGGCCCCCCTCGAGAATCGATTCTTCCTCATACGTTCAAATGGGAAGAATACATGGTTGCCATATGGCTGGATCCGCCCTTGTGTGCGACGGCGCGGCCGCGGCGGACAAAATCAAGACAAAGACCCCATGTGAAGTGCTGTAAGGAATCTCTACATAGAAACGGCGTTTTTGCTCTGAACGAAAGAGTAGGTGGATGTATGAGAGCATGTATGATAGAGTCTTAGTGTGAGTGTGAACGTAACGTGGATTAACCAACAGTAATTTGAGGTTAACCTTAAACTTGAGGAACGAATTTGAGCGACAGACGCCAACGATGCAGGTTCAAGTTTAATATGTTGTCCGCCGCCGCGCCGCACAGGAGACTGCAGTGTTGCCAAATTGGATATGAATTTAATTAATTTTCTTAACGAGCTATACCTATAGAGAGAATGATACATGGTATAAGCAAGGCTGCCGTTTTGCGTATATAATGAATCGCATTTTTCAATTCATCGATGATTCCACCGGTTGAGAAAAGATTACACAGTTTAATTCAATGTATGACTGTAATGCACGAAAATGATCGCATCTGTAATCTTTTATCAACCGGTGGAGTCGTCGATGACTTTAAAAAACTTGCTGTTATTTTAATTAATTAACGGATTTTCCACCGATTGAGAAGAGATTACAGATCAGCGTATTTTCGTGCATTTCAGTCATACATTGAATTGAACTGTGTAATCTTTTCTCAACCGGTGGAATCATCGGTGAATTGAAAAATGCGATTAATTATACGCAAAATGGCAGCCCTGGTTATAAGTTCCTATCCCAAAAAGTGGCAGTATGAACGATCTGACTCTGGTTGGTTTGCCTCTTTCTACTTTCTCACTTTAACAAAATTAGAAAAATTGAGAAAGTATTGCAATGGCGCAGAGATTTCCAAGGTATCTTGTTTCGATACTTGGCTCGCTGCGAGTAAGAATAAATCATGATTATGATTATTATAAAATAATTGGCTCTCATCATGCCTAATGATATCTTAAAGAACATCCATCTATGACTTTTCAATATTTCTTAACCATTTGTGGTATAGTGAGGAGTAAATTCATAATATTTCTGTGGCGTCCGTATGTCGCTGTCTGCGTCTGTCTGTCTGTCCATGGGTGTGAAATGTGAAACCCAGCATGACTTTTGAACCATTGATCCATATGCATCCAAATTTTGCATATAGATGTTGCATTTAACATTCCTTCAATTTCAAAACAACAAAAAAGTCCATCTAAGGATGTTGCATATAACATTCCTTAGAGGGACTTTTTTGTTTTTTTGAAATTGTCATTTTAGGTTAGTTGTGGATGGAAAATGGTTTCTATTCAAATCAATGGGAAAATGGGTCAAAAAAGGGAAAAACTTAAATATTTCAAATATGGATAAAGGGAGTCTAGGGGTCTTCCTCAGAATGTTAACAGGGGGTCTAGGGGTCTCCCCCAGAACATTAAAGGGGGCCTGAGAGTCTCCCCCATATTAAGTTTGATGTGAAAAGTGTTCATAGGGTGTTCCCGACAGTTTGTTTTTAAACCTTAAATCAAAAATTGTAACTAATTCAGTGAAAATTGGTTTTAAACGAAAGTGCAAGTGTTTTAGAATGGCTATCTAAACACATAGAATTTCGAAATACAACTATCTAGGTGAAAGCTTGTTTCTGTCATGCGTCAGCACAACGCGAATGTGTCTCGTGAACACTTGCTTTTATACCTACGTTTAAAACAAATTTGCAAATGGAGTTGTCATTTTGTTTGGTTTTTTTTTTCTTCTTTTTTTTTAATAAATGTTAAAACATATGAAGCAAACAAACCTAGCCTGATTGAAAAATTATGGCTGATTCCGTGGTGTTTCAAAACAGCGGCGGCTCGTTCTATTTGGCAACAATGTTTTCCCTCCATTTGATTCTATGTTAAACAATCGATTTGACAGTAAAGCAGCGCTTCACCTGCAATCGATTGTTTTACATAGATTTAAATGGAAGGGAACCATTGTTGCCAAATCGCACGAGCCGCCACTGTTTCAAAATCGCGTCCCATAAATCCTCTCTATTGATATACATAGCTCGTTCACGGAAAAAAAGCTATGGTGCAAATAACCATACGGACACCTGATTTTGGCACCTGCTAGATGTTATGGCAATGTTAACCAGAAGTATACTATGTTTTGACTAGGTACTAGGTGATGTTACCTGATTGCATGTCGAATTTACTCAAAGTATCGGTAAATGTACCATACTTTTGGACAGGTTTACCATAACATCTAGCAGGTGCCAAAATCAGGTATCCGTATGGTTATTTTCACTAATCTTTTTAAGCATGCCGTATATATACGGTACGCTTTTTGTTTTCATTTTCATATCTAATATATAGGTTGCATGCTTTGCTTATGGCAAAACCTTGGTGGGAAAGGTTTGAAAAATTAAAAACGTGTTTTCATAAAACTGGTTTCATTAATTGTTAATTTATTGCTGCAATCCAGGAGGTCTCGGCGTCTATTTTCTTAAAATTGTAAAAGTTTTGGTATTCCTGTTAATTTCAATAAGTTATTAAGCGTCAAAGTCGAATTCCTTTGAACGAGAATTCCATACAGGTCCAGCAACCTAAGTCATTTGTGCCAACCTATGAGTCAAAATTCAAAGGCAGGAGGGGGGGAAACATCTCCCGCAGGAACCCTCTTCGCCCCTCCCCTTTTGGGCTCCACCGGTCACAAGATTTCTTCACGGTGCATTAAGCGGTCGTAAATGTGTCAAAATCTGTTTGACGAGGGTTTCGGAAAGAAGTGACGGCAAGGTATTGATAAAGAGCGGGCGGGGAATAGAAAAGAGAGGGACTCGTTCATATCCTTAAGTAGACCTGTTTCGTGATGACGTCACGATCAGAATTGGTTCCAAACAAATGCTCTATCTCTCACTCTCGTTGATTTACCTATAAGAAATCAGATCCAAATTTTCGAACGCAAATTCATGCTAGTTAAAGAACAGTTTTCTCAAATTTTATTGCACCATTAGATTCCACGTATTTTAAAGTATCTTTTCACTCTAACATAATTCCTAAAAGATCACAAGCGAATTTACAATCAAGCGAATTTACAATCACAGTTATACCGAAAGATGTTCTACGTTTTGTCCTCGTCTTACTCACGGTCTCTTATGGGAGTATCACCGCCATGACACTCAATCATTCTAACTTCTCTTCGTATCGAAGCTATTTCTCGAGGTATAACACATGTCTTGATGGTGCTGATGAGCCTATATCCTAGAATTTTGCGCTCATAAGAAACTGTGAGTGTGACAAGGACAAAACATAGGACTTTCTTCGATATAACTGTGATTGTGCATTGATGCGCGATGTTTCAAAAAGTTTGTAATATAGCGGGCTCATATTTTATCACTGAGAAAAAAGTGGCTGTTAAAACTGTAAGAATAGAGCCATAGATGATTTCGCCTTATTTCAATCATGAAACCTATCGTTGCTATAGTCAGCGCGCTTGAATCTACACGAATTCCGATTGTCTCTATGGAATTTCGATTATTTCTATGGGGGAAAAAAGCGCGGGAATATATAACCTATCGGAAAATTCATTGAAACAATCGGAAATTTTTATAAGGGACGTGGAACCCAATGGTGTGATAAACACAACTGGTGCAAAGAACATGTTGTTTACTAGCACTTGTATTTGAAAATTTGGATCGTGTTTCATATGGGAAAACCCACGAGAGCGCGAGTGAGGCGGAGCCTTTTTTTGGAACCAATTTTTTTCATGACGTCTCACTAAACAGGTCTTGGTCATTGGAAACATTTGAAATTCTGGGGGATCGGCAAATTGAAAACCCCTTAATGAGCGTCTATGCAATCAAGGGATTTTTGAGGACATTTTGGGCGTTTTGTTGCGAAAAAAAGGTTTTTAAAATCCAGAACAAAGGGACGGGGGTAAAATTCGCATTAATAGCTCTAAAAAGTGAGAGGGGCTGTCACGTGTCTTCCACCCCTGGACAGCCTCCTTGCTGCGGCTATGGAATTGACTCTGGAATAACTTATTTACCTATCCTAAAAAGTTTCTCGCGTGTACAGTATTTTTTACTGGAAGCTTCTTCAAATTTTGGAAATTATAGGTCCATATGAAACTTTGCTTCTCCAACACGAAAAATGATATCGACCGATGGCAACAGAAAAAAAAATAATATTACAATGAGTTGTAATGAATAATGGCTTAGTTTTGACTGTAAACTTTCGATACTTTTCAACAAAATAAATGGGGGAGGGGGAATGGGTCTGTTGCAGACTTTTGCTCCAGCGCTATAGAGTGTTCTGTATCATGTAAAATCGCGTGAAAAGTCCATTGGTGGCATCAGAAAGTCATGAAATGCGATAATAAATTCACAAGAGACGTTTAATGAACTCCAAGTTGGCGGTAAAATATCGAGCAACCTGTATGTATGCACCACGAACATCCAAGGATAGCCAACCTCACAATATCGATCACACCCAATCACAATGTAAATAAAACACATAACCTCTGACGCTTTGAGGTTGTCAACGTTGGCAATTCTTGGATGTTAAAGGTGCATGCATACGGACTGCTCGATACTTTACCGCCATCTTGCATTTCATTAAACATCTCTTGTGAGTTTATTATCGCATTTCATGACTTTCTGCAGATGCCACCCATGGACTTTTCACGCGATTTTACCTACGATGAAACACTATTTATCGTTGTAGCAAAAGTTTGTAACAGACCCATTAAAATCCACAAACGCCTTAAACCTCCACACCTACTAATTTCAGCTTTCAATAGGTTTGTTGCAAACTTTTGCTACAGCGCTATAGAGTTTTGATTTTTACATAAAATCGCCTGAAAATTACATTGGCGGCATCAAATAGTCATAAAAGCCATTCATAAACCCACAAAACGCATTATAAAGAAAGCCAAAATGGCAGTCGTAAAGCCGAACAATCTGTGCACGCGCATACGACGAACATCAAAGACAGGCGATCCATTTTCCCCTTTTTCGTTATAAGGGGGGGGGAAGAAAATATCTCTACAGTCAAACTGTGATTTTAAAAAATTTTCATGGTCAAGATGTTGTGTTCTGTGAAGGGTGGCGGGGAGCAAAATATCAAGAATATAGGGTGTTGCAAAACTTAAGTGCCAAACTTATGGAGTGTATTTTTGGGGTGAACATGTACCTATATAAAGCTTTATTTTTCTACATGAATATGTGCTACAGATGTTTCTCTTCTGAGCTAAAGCCCTCCAAAGTTTTGAAAACAAAAAACAAAAAACAAACACAAAAAAACAACGCCTTTTGACTCATCTCCTTATAGATGCATCTGATCTAAATTTCTTTTTTTCATCATTTCTCACCAAACAAGCTCAATTGGACAGCACTTCTCACAAAAGAACTGAGTGACATTTTTGATAAAATTGAGTTATTGATTGATAGACCTAGCAATACTGAATCTCGAAGCAACAAGTGCTTCTTCTAATAACAACTATTTCCCGTCAAAATTCCAGGTAAAAGTGAGCTGGTGAGCCTCATTGAAGTCATTGTCCATATGATGAAATTAAATGAGAACTTGGTTCCTTTTCCTTAAACCTTAATCCGAGTCACGTAAGGAACCAACTCCGACTTGGTTCCTTTTATAGAATTGGGAACGGACTTAAGGTAGATGTCCCAATTACCGCCCCTGTCCCAATTACCGCCCCCCTTTTCATTTATTTTTTAAAATAAGCCTACTTTAGCAGACAAATTTAAGCGTATATGGGATAAGTGTTTTTCATAGGTTGGCTGAACTGGTGAAAAAAGTATGAAGTTGATATTTAGCAGCGTTGTGCCCTTAAAAAATTATAGAAGTTGACACAGGACACCTGCCCCCGTATTACCTGTTTTTGCCGATTTTTCTCAGCAGTTACTTATTAAAAATCTGTTCTCTTTACTTTCTGCTTTTTAAATTATTATAATGTCATTATTTCCTGACAATAAACATGATGATTTGAATGAAAAGTCCGCGCAAATATGTATGGCTATAACGAGGGCACCTGATATGACAATAATTGGGACAAAGCCACTTTTGGTGTGGCGGTAATTGGGACATGGGTCATTTTTTCGAGTTTTATTAATAATTTTTTTTTCCTGATTGATTACACCAACTTTATATTTTTTTCATAAAACTAGATAGTATTTGAGAGGCCCTAGTGAAACCGATCATAGATTTGATAAAAATTAACATTTTTACAGGCATTTTACGGCAATTTTTTCTTAAGGGGGGCGGTAATTGGGACATCGACCTTAAGTCCGGATTAACGGATTTTAAAATATCAACAGTGTAAACCAACTCTGCCGTTTGGTTTCTCTTAGAGATTCGGTTTTCGTGATTATGCCAAACAAAAAGAAGAAAGGAACCAAGTCACTTTAAACGCTAAAAATTAAGTAGGTATCTTTCCTGCATAGGAAATTCCTTTTTTCCGGTGTTGAAATGCAAAAACATAACACGGTAGTTGAATGAAATCAAAACGTAAGTAATTCCGAGTTTTTTGTTTAAATGCTAGCTCTTCAACTTTGGACTCAATTTTCTCGAGATCAGCTCCATGTCAAGTGGTTCCTCTTTGATGAATTATCATTGCTAGCAAAAGCATTAAAGCTGTTCAGACTTTAGTGGCACGCTTTTCCAACACCTGCGTGTTGGAATTTTCCATGCTTGTTTTACCGTGTTGACGTTTTGAAATTAAACGGTGATTCCATCGGCGTCACTGGCGCAGCAAGTATCTCTTCCATCCCTCTCATTTCCTATTTGAATTATAATAAGTAGGAAAGGACAGAAAGAGGGGGTTTCATCCCGCTATCCATCCTTGTCTAACATGCGTTTTTTAATGGAGAAAAGAGAGAAATGAAGAAACTCTCGGTGCGCTACTGATCGGCATTAATAACAGCTTAATGATAGAGGTTTCTCGGGTTATCTTGAAGTATGAGCCATTGAGTTTATAAACGTAGTATTATTACTACATTAAAATGTTGCTAAAATACTGCATCTTCAACCCCCCCCCCCACCCTCCCCCCTCCCAAAAGAAAAAAAAAAGTTACTTCTTCTAGAATAGCTGCTCTGAGAAATCATAATACAGATTTCTTGGAAAAAAGCGCCTCATATTTTATGGGCACTCCACCTTCCGTCCACAGACGTTCTAATTTCATGACGTCTGCGGTCAATTCAATCACAGGTTTTTTCCCCGTATAATAATCGCCTGCCTCCATGAACAACCTTTGATAATTCATTAGGTTTCCACAAAAATAAACAACGGAACGGTAGCATAGAGGCGCTAATGGCGTTTGGTCCGAAGGAGCTGCGCGCGCGTGCGGCGGTTTCATTTCCTGTACCCGCGAATTCATTACGCCTTCGCTGAACAGGGCTGCCGTTTTTCGTATAAAATGCAATAAAATCCTGTAAATCACTGGTGGATCCAAGACTATGCCTTTCTCTCTCTCTCTATTTACTCATATGAACACGTGCGCTGGAAAAGGACAGATTAGGGACAGTCACGTGTTTTTCGCCCTCTCCTAATAATGTCGACCAAAAGCCTAACAAGCATAAAAAATAAAGATGGAATTAATAGCCAAAATCTTAAATTATTTATTCGAAGAAATGCCATATCAGGGGTCTTATGATAAGGTACATTTTTACCCTTATTTCCTGATTCAGGATTTTTTTTTGGATTTTTTTGGATTTTTTGGATTTTTTTCTTGCTGGTGGTATTTTTTAATCCTTTAGTTTAATTTTTATTTTTAAATAATAAAAGTTAAATTTTCTTTTTTTCATCATTTTTTAACACACGCGTTTAAATGAGAATAGAGAGAGAAGGATATAAATACCTGAATTTGCTTATGTTATAATAGGGCTCTTGCAAACTTTCGCTGTAAGCAAATGAATAGTCTAATATGATGTTAAAACGAAGGAAAATCACGAAATTCACACTGAAAATGTCTAAAATTCCGATTTAAACTCAGAAAACAGCTGAAACGACAAGACCGTGATGCATAGACGGACCGTATCAGGGGCTAGGGGGAGCTATAGCCCCCCCCCACTTCTTTTTGGGCGGAGGGGCTAAAAATCGGGGGCAAAAGTCATCACTTGAGAATGCAGAGGCAAAACAAAAAAAATCACACGGCGTATTAAGTAAGTGCGACACAGCTTGGTGATGTCCGATACAAACATCTCCTGACAGTCCTAAAAACCTTCTCCTTTCAAGTCTAAGCTGCTGTCTGCTGTGACATTACGATTGGACCAAGGCGCTTCGTTCAATGACCAAATCGACAGACTCAAGTTGTTGTTGTTTTTATTTTTTTCAAAGTGTCTTTTTTTCTCAACTAGACACTTATATTTAAATTCTGTGCCGAGATAGTCACTCTGAAACACTTGCAATTTCAATTAAATGGACAGTTTTATCTGAATTAATTACAATATATGCTTTAGGATTAAAATTAATAAGGCAAACAAACCGTTTGACTGCCTCTCTTTGGGGGTAGAAATGGAGCTCTTGCACGGTTTTGCTGTGGGGAAATGGAGTATCAATTCCAATGTAAAATGCTGCAAAAATAACGATGAGACCATTAAATTAAGTCTGTAACTCACTCCTCGCAGAGAAACTTAACTTGAAATTTCGGGTGACCACCCTTGCATGTATGCACCAGCCTCGCATTCAGACCCCAAACAAAAGGACATAACCTACGAATTTTAACAATGAGATTAATGAATTTGCTTTCAAAAAGTAAATTTGAAGGAATGAAAGCTCCATTTCTACACATTTTGTCTCTAGGAGCACGGTGATAACTACAGAAAAGTTCTACGTTGCGTAGTAAACGAGGAAGATGGCACTTGATTTCATGTCCTGTTCTTTTGTTTGGGGTCCGAATCCAAGGTTGGTGCATAAATGCAAGGGTGGTCACCCGAAATTTCAAGTTAAGTTTTCTCTGCGAGGAGTGAGATTTAGACTTTCTTCATGATCTCATCGTTATTTTCGCAGCATTTTACATGAGAATAGATGGGCCATTCTACAGCAAAACCTTACAAAAGCTCCATTGTCGCAAGTATAGTACACCTTCTATCCGGTTATAGCTCGTTGTTATAAATTTATGAAAGTTTCAGTTTCATTCAATGCAAGTTTTTTGAATTTCCCGCCAAATTCGGCGTCACTGCCACAGGATGCAAACGTGACCTCTATGAACCGCGAACTGGTCAGCCGCGCGGCGCGCGCTCGGTAACGCAGCGCAGTGTGGACGGAACTTGGGCTTTCAGATATACTTCGTCTTTATAAAATCATTACATCAAGTAAACATGATAAGTAATTAGAGTTTTTTAAGTACCCGGATTTCCCTTAGCGCGGCGCGGTGTTGCGTGGGTGGAAATGCGCATGAAAAATATGCTGACACAGTATGTCCTAAAAGTTCATATCACTCCAAAGAAAGTTATAGAGGTTAGATTTACTATAATGATGACTGACTTCGGCTCAAGCGATAAAATGCGGTAAACTTGCCTGGACATTGGGTTGAATGAAACGATCAATTTTATAGTTGGAATGGGTCTGTTGCGTACTTTTGCTTCATCAATATAAATCATTGTTTCTAACGTGAAATTCGGCGAAAATAACGATGCGCACATTAAAAACTTTCAAAATCCACTCATTAACTCAGAAAATACCTTCCATCTCAAACAACCCGCTCTACAATAGACACTATATCACCGACTTGTAACTACATAGATGGAACCATCTCCGTTTATGTAAACATGAACAGAACTTACAAACATTGGAATGTTTCGTTTAGATGCGTACATTTCTTGTATTATTTTGTAATCTTTGATAATCCAAAAAGATCTGACAGCAAATGCAGCTTCTATTTTACGTTTTAAAAAGAAAGTCCATCATTTTGTAGTTACGATGTTGTTCACTTATGCACGGTGGTTCCGTCTATGTAGTAGCATACCGGTGCAAAATAGTGTCTAGTGTTGCGCGGGCTGTTTGAAGTTGAAGTGATTTCCTGAGTTAATGAGTTGATTTTGAACGTTTTTAATGTGCGCATCGTTATTTTCGCCGAATTTTAACATAAGAATCAAGGTTCTATATTGTTGTAGCAAAAGTATGCAATAACAGATCCATTGGGGGTCGGGACTGACCTTGAGCTTTCCACCGAATCCCACCGTTTTCCAACCTCAATTTAAAGGTTCCTGAAAAGATAGCCACTCAATTTCTATCAATTTAACCTTTTCTCATTATGTATTCAGTGGCGTAGCGTGCAAATTTGGCAACGTTGCGTTATGATGGGTCCATTATAACCCATGTAAAATATCGACTGCGAAGGTGTTCACCAAACACCCAATATAGTTTGATATTTTTCATGGGTTTAAACGGACAAACTGGAACGTTGCCAAATCGGACGCTACGCCACAAATACGTTGCAATTACTTACCATCTCCTTGATAACTGACTCCAAAATCAGCGCGGATAGTAGATTCTATACCAGTCTTTTTTTTCCCCCGTATGTGAGTTCGCATTTGCTATGTTGCAACGAAGTGGCAACAGTGTCATCATATGTTCATCATACTTTATCAATGGTTGTTCTTTTTCCTAACCGAGAGGACTTTTATCTTGTCATATTAATAATATTTCGAACGGATTTGTCTTATTAAATAATGTTCCATTCTTCGTGAATTCTATAATTCTAATTTTATTGTTTCTTGGTGAAACATGCTATATTAACTATGGGTAAACAAGCGTGATGGAACATTTGTTTGCATCCAATTTTGATCGTAACGCCATCACTGAATCGTTTCTATTGCCGTAGCAAAATACTTATTCTGATGGTGTCAATAAACGCAGATTGCTCATAATACCTCAATATTTCCGATTTAATTCTTGGAAGGGAAAATGTTTTTGTTTCATCTTGTCTTTGCGCCAATGAGTCCTCCGTTATCAGGCACTGCGTTTTATCTTCTCGCGGAAAGCTTATAAAAAAACCGGTTTGATTTGGGTGTATATAAGCACCAGTACCGTTTTCTGGTCTCGCCGCGGTAACAAAGACCAATAAAAGAGCATCACAGATCATCAGGGATTCGTTCTATAAAATGTCGAAGAGATGACATGAAGCGGGCCCTCCTTCTGAACCTTTTTTTACTGACAATGAGTGTTATTATTATTTTATTGCACATAAGTGTGTTGTTGATGTTATCTTTTCTTATTATCCTGAGGAATTGTTGAAACTATTTACATCTACCCTCGCACAGAGAGCTGGAATTTGAAGTTCGGCGGCCAAAATTTGAAAAGTTAAACATCACCTTGAATAAGTATAATTTTAAATCTGAATGGGGCAGTTGCAAGGGTCTGAAACTGTGAGTATTTTATAAAGAAAATGCGGCAGTACTTGATACGCTGAGGACAATGGTGTTTTTGGTGTTTTCCTAAGTGTCACGGTTTTGCAGAACACGCGTATAAAGTTGCAAAAAATCGTGTGCGTAGTGACGCCGCTACTCGGAATTCATTTAACATTTCTAATTTTTGACCAAAAAATCGATCATTCTTTGCCCACCGTTCCTCGCTCTTTCGAGCAGTGATATCACTTACATTTATATCATAGTCGTAAACTTTGTTCTAAGTGTAATGGATCAGTTGTAAACTTCTGCAGTGAAACAAAATAAAATAAAAATCATATTAATTATTGTTTAAAAGTATGTGCTTGAAAAAAAAAAACAAAACAAAACAAAACAAAACAAAAAACAAGAATGTAGAATTATTGAAAAGCCCCAAAGTTCACTCCTAAATTGAAGATGAGGCTCAAACTTTTCAACTATGCCAGGATGGAGGGGGAGAGAGAGAGAGAAAAAAAAACAAGGTTTCTAGATGCGCTACCGGAATGTTGTCTTTCTCTCTCTTTGTCACATTTAAATGAATGCGTCAGAATAGGATGGAGCCAAGGGGCTGAAGTCACGCTAACAAAACTCTTTCTACATCCTTCTCTAACACGTTATCCACATGTGCAAAAAAAAAAAAAAAAAAAAAAAAAAAAAAGGGGAGAGAGAAGGAGGGAGAAAAAGAAAGAAAGAGAGAGAGAGAGAGAGAGAGAGGGGAGAGAGAGAGAGAGAGAGAGAGAGAGAAGAGAGAGAGAGAGAGGGGAGAGAGAGAGAGAGAGGGGAAGAGAGAGCGGGATGCAAATTCTAGGAAGTGCCGTTGATCGGGTTTTTTTTTTTCTTTTTTTTTTTTTAAAGTTGTTGATACTTTTTAAAAAATTTGACGTAAAAAAAATAAATATATATATAATTTCTAGGATCTGTTTAAAATGAAAATCCCATTCACGCAACTCAAACCATTCCGCAGTGCAGTTTAATCCTTTGAAAATGGTTTATAGATGTGAAAGAGCCCGCTGAAATGTATGCCTATACAGAAAAACATACATTTAAAATTGGAGGAGAAAAATGTAAAGTCGGAGAGCTTATAAAAAATAAATAAATAAAAAAAAAAAAAAAATAAAAAAAAGTTTGAGTCTGTCGATTTGGTCATCAAACGAAGCGCCTTGGCCAATCGTTATGTCACAGCAGACAGCAGTCAGCAGTAGGCTTGAAAGGAGGGGTTTTTAGGACTGTCAGGACGTTGGTATCGGACATCACCAAGCTGCGTCGCACTTAATAATCGCCGTGTCCAATGACCTCTCTGAGGTGTCTCTGTCCTATATTTTATTTACAATCGACGAGGAATACCTGTAGTAGAGAAGCTGGTACATGTTATAAGTCCTACCCCAAAAAAGAGACAGCATGGGCGATTGATTCGGGTTTGTTTGCCTCATATTTTATAACCTTAAATCAAAAGTTGCCCTCAATTTAGGGGAAAATTTGGGTTTTTAAAAACGAAAGGCAAGTGTTTTAGAATGGCTATCTGGACCAGAGTTCTAATACACAGGTGAGTTTTTTTTTTTTTTTTTTTTTTTTTTTTTGTCATGAGCCAGTTTCTTAATCGTGCAAATTCTTCCAAAAGAAACAAATACATAAATTTCTGAGTCCAGAAATAAGCCACTCTAAAAACTTGTACTTTTTTTAAAACCAATTTCAAGTGGATTTGACATAACTTCTTTTTAAAACTTTGAAGGTTACAAAAATGGGGCAAACAAATCAAGCCTGTGTGAAAATGTTCATCCGAGAATTTACAATAAATTAAAAGATGGCGGACAGAATGAGCGTGCGACAATGGGAAAAGGGAGTCCCATCAAACTGACACAGGAGCGCACCGAGAGTTTCCCTTTTCATCTCTCTCTTTTCTCCTTTAAAAAAACGTATGTTGGACAAGGATGGACAAGGGGAAAAAACCCCCCTCTTTCTGTCCTTTTCCTACTTATTTACATTCAAATTGGAAATGAGAGAGATGGAAGAGATCCTGGTTGCGCCAGTGAACTGCTGCTTACTATGATGAGGAAAATTAGAGGCTGTGCCTGTAGTGGGGCTAGTACATATTAAGTCCTATCCCAATGTGACGCAGGATTGGGGATCTGATTCTGGTTTGTTTTTCCCCATATTTTTTAACCTTAAATCAAAAGTTGTCCAGAGCAGAGCAGAGGAGTTTTGATAGTACAGTCCCTATCATATTTAAAAGCAAGTAAATCAGGGGCCCCTTGGGGGTTTTACATTTGTTTTTTCGAGGGTTTTTGTTTTTTCCTTAAAATTGCCCTGGCGGTAATTTTCCCTTTTTGGACCATTTTTTATTTTTTATTTTTTAGATTTTAAAAAAAACTTTGGGCAAGAAAAAAAAACGTTTCGTTCCTTTTTTCGTAAAAAACCCTTTAAAAAAAAGGAAAATCAAAAGTCCAATCCCCTGGCCCAAAAATTTTCGACCCAACAAATTAGATTTTCAATTTACGAAAATATTGTAAAGGGGCCAACTTTTAGTTTTCCCCAAAGGGGCTGAATTTTGGAAGAACCTCCAATTAACTTATGAAAAAAAAAAACGAACCTTGGCACGGGAGCAACGTTTTTCATTTTAAGTTTTAAAGGGGGGAAAAAAAAAAATTTCAATTTCACCCCCCCTTTAATTGGCCTTTTTTAAATTCGCAAATGGGGGGGGGGAGGGAAATATCCTGGAGCTTTGGGTTTTCCGTCCCGTGGCAAAAACCTAAAAATTTGGGCTAAACCCCCTTTGGTATCCAAAGGATTTAAGGCCCAAAACATTAAGGGGGGCAGGGGGGAATGGGGGGGAAAAAAGGGGGGGGGGGGGGGAGGGGGGGGGGGGGGACTTTGAAGGGTTTAAAAAAAGTTCGGGTGGGTCCCAAGGGTTGGTTTCTTTTTGGATTAACCATAAATGGGCCCCAAAAAAGCCGCCGGGCCCCAAGGGGACCGAATTTGGGAAAAATCAATTTTCTTGTTTTCGGGGAAACACGTGCTTTTTCGGGCCCCCGTTTCGAAAATTGCCGGGTTTTTAATAAAAAAAAAAAAAAAAAAAAAAAAAAAAATAATGAAAAAAACAATAAAAAGTTGAATGCAAAAATTTGAAATATAGAACGTACAAAGTATAGTACGTATAAACATAATATAAAGTTTATATACAGTACGTACTTTATAGAGTCCATCCGGGGGGGGGGAGGGGGGGAGAGGGGGGAGAGGGTGGGAGAGGGTGGGAGAGGGGGGGGGGGGAAACAAAGCAGCTATATAAGTACACGGAAAAAAAAAAGATTAGTGAAATTAACCATACGATAGCTGATTTTGGCACCTGCTAGATGTTATGGTAAACTTGACCAGAAGTATGGTACCTTTACCGATACTCTGAGTAAATTCGACACGCAATCAGGTAACATCACCTGGTACCTAGTCAAAACATAGTATACTTTTGGTTAACATTGCCATAACATCTAGCAGGTGCCAAAATCAGCTATCGTATGGTTAATTTCACCGTAGTTTTTTTTTTTCCCTGTAAATTAAAATTTACTAAAAAAAAAATTGAATGCAAATAGATGAACATTTGAGGAAATACCATCCATGACGGACGGACGGACATTTTTTGGGATATGGTTTTTTGGGTTCCTGGGGACATCCAAATGCCAAAAAATGGAGCTAACTCAATTTTCAAATTTTTTCGCATGATTACGCAATACTTTCTCTGCCCTATGGGGAGTGAGAAAGTACAAAATATTACCAGAAGCATGACATTGTGTGAACCCATGTAAGGAATAGTCAGTGGCGTCGCGTGCCATCTGGCAACAATGCGACTCCTCCATTTAAACTCCTTAAATATATCGAAATTTCCTTGTGCACTGTGAACCCCCTGAATTCGATATTTTACATGAGTTTAAATGGATAGAATACATTGTTGCCGAGTTGCACGCGACGCCACTGGATAGTGCCATGGTGCTCTTGCAAACTTTTGCTGTGAGCAAATGAATAGTCCAATCTGATGTTAAAACTAGTGAAAATCACTAAAATCACACTAAGAAAGTGTAAAATGGAGCTGTTGCAATCTTTTGCTACAGGCTTATTAATAGTTGATTACGGGGTAATACCCTGTAAAAATAACGATTAGCGCACTAAAAAATCACGAAAGCCACTCCTAAACTCACAAATTCCTTTTAAACGCGAGACCGTAATGGCGCCGAGGCCACGGTTTTCTTATGGCAATTGTGGTTTTCTTCTTCTTGTGTGGTGTTGCGAGACTACCTCCTGTAGATGGCGCTGATTGAAGATAGGGAAACCCCAAAGCAAACCCCGGCCCC
>VMOF01000013.1:13478413-13523040 GCA_011764245.1 Trialeurodes vaporariorum | reverse complement strand
GCTAGATTTATGGTAAACTTGACCAGAAGTAGGACCTTTCCCGATACTCTGAGTAAATTCGACACGCAATCAGGAAACATCACCTGGTACCTAGTAAAAAACATAGTATATTTTTGGGTTAACATTGCCATAACATCTAGCAGGTGCCAAAATCACTATCGTAGGGTTTAATTTACCGTATTTTTTTTTTTCCGTGTAAATTAAAATTTACAAAAAAAAAAAAATGAATGAAAATAGATAAAAATTTGAGGAAATACCATCCATGAACGGACGGACTTTTTTTGGGAAGGGTTTTTTTGGGTTTCCCTGGGGACACCCAAAATCCCAAAAAAATGGAGCTAACTCAATTTTCAAATTTTTCGCATGTTTACGCAATATTTTCTCTCCCCTAGGGGGAGTGAGAAAGTAAAAAAATATTACCAGAAGCTGACTTTGTGTGAACCCATGTAAGGAATAGTCAGTGGCGTCGCGTGCCATCTGGCAACAATGCGACTCCTCCATTTAAACCCCTTTAAAATATATCGAAATTTCCTTGTGCACTGGAACCCCCTGAATTCGATATTTACATGAGTTTAAATGGATAGAATACATTGTTGCCGAGTTGCACGCGACGCCACTGGATAGTGCCATGGTGCTCTTGCAAACTTTTGCTGTGAGCAAATGAATAGTCCAATCTGATGTTAAAACTAGTGAAAATCACTAAAATCACACTAAGAAAGTGTAAAATGGAGCTGTTGCAATCTTTTGCTACAGGTTTATTAATAGTTGATTAGGGGGTAATACCCTGTAAAAATAACGATTAGCGCACTAAAAAATCACGAAAGCCCCCCCTAAACTCACAAATTTCCTTTTTAAAAGCGAGACCGTAATGGCGGCCGAGGCCACGGTTTTTTTATGGCAATTGTGTGCTTCTTCTTTTCTTTTGTGGTGTTGCGAGACTACCTCCTGTAAAGGCGCTGATTGAAGATAGGGAAACCCAATGCAAACCCCGGCCCCGGCCGCCATTACGGTCTCGCGTTTAAAAGCATTTTTTGGTTTAGGAGTGGGTCTCGAGATTTTTTAGTGCGCTAATCGTTATTTTACAGGGTATTACCCCGTAATCAACTATTAATAAGCCTGTAGCAAAAAATTGCAACAGCTCCATTCAGTAATAAACACACATAACTGCTATAACGGCAAGATCGTAATGGGCGGTTCAACGCAAGTATCATGGGGGAGATTCCTGTCTAATTTGTCACTTTCTCTACGGAAACAAACGGATATTTCTCAATTTAGATAGGAATCTCCCACACGGAAAAAAAAGATTAGTGAAAATAACCATACGGATACCTGATTTCAGAGTTGGGCAAAAAATTATTCGGAAATTATTCGGTGTGTCCGGCAACGCCGAGTCAATCGAATTATTCGACGAATAATTCTACAATTGACCTATACCTTCCGTGTGTTTCCCTTTCCTCAACTCAGGTAGCAAACCCAGTTTTCAGTGTTGCCGGAGTTATTTCATTATTTCTGATTATTCGGTTGCCCAACTCTGCCTGATTTTAGCACCTGCTAGATGTTATGGTGAACTTGACCAGAAGTATCATAAGTGGCGGTAGCCACCAGGCCAAGTCCAAAACCCCCGAGCAAGAAGGTGGCGTCCGCGGACACTTATTATACACCGATCAGTTCGTTTTTGTCGATTTAAGCGTTATATGATCTGTTGCCTAGGATTCCAAGAAAACCGCTCATTAAAACCCCATAACACCTGGTACTGTTCGATTCGTCTTGAGGTGTACATGTGCCGCTCACTAATTAGATTTTCAATCGGATGAGTAACAACGGAGATATTTCCAAAAAACATCGATTTGTTCGCGTTTTTTTTGCCTCTTGCCGATTCACTTTTGCGTTTCGCACCCTCGTTTTTGCGCACAGATAGCGGAATAACGGTAGATGAAACCCCCATATAACCTGGTATAGAAAGATTCGTTAGGCTTTTCTGAAGGTTTTAGGCCAGGTCTCGTTGAATTTTGAGCAATATCAAGGAAGATAGCTTTAATTGAAATTAGCGTAAATTCAGAATTTTTGCGTTTCGGCCGCTCGTTTTTTGCGCTCAGATTGCGGAATAACGGTAGATGAAACCCCCATATAACCTGGTATAGAAAGATTCGTTAGGCTTTTCTGAAGGTTTTAGGCCAGGTCTCGTTGAATTTTGAGCAATATCAAGGAAGATAGCTTTAATTGAAATTAGCGTAAATTCAGAATTTTTGCGTTTCGGCCGCTCGTTTTTTGCGCTCAGATTGCGGAATAACGGTAGATGAAACCCCCATATAACCTGGTATAGAAAGATTCGTTATGCTTTTCTAAAGGGTTTTAGGCCAGGTCTCATTGAATTTCGAACTGTTTTAAAGGGGAGATATCAATGATTGAAATTAGCGTAAAATCGCCATTTCTCCACATACCGCTATGGTGGAACGGAGGAGCATCGTCGCGAGGACGAATGAAAGATTGGAAGAGAGCGAAAAATTTGCGAGCTGCGCAGCAAATGTGCGCGTCGCGACTCGTGAAGTGAACTGATTGTGAGTGAGTGTCGTGAGTGAACGCGTGATCTGTTTCGTTGTTGTTCGTTTTATTATTAGTGGTTTTCAATCAACATTATTATATTATATGGATTGTCTGTATATAAAATTCCTTCTATTTTGAATACTCTTCGATCGATTAGTTTATTCCTTAGTTCTTATTTTCTCGGCAAATCTTGGCAGATCAGAGGGCAACAGCACAATTTGACATTTGAGGTTATTCACGCAGTTCTGTTTCATAATTTAAAAATATTATTGTTCAATCGTGGTTCAATACTTTAATGAAAGTGCAGTGATGTTTGTTAAAAATCCGCTCTTTGTAAGCATGCCATCTCCGGGTAACTTTCTTGGAAGCCTCTGAAGTTTCCAAAGTGTATTTTCAAAGAATTGGTATTGTTGTCTTGTGCTGTGCTTGTGCGCTTGTATAGCTTGTCCCAGAAAAGATTGGATTTGACACTTCTAGGGTTTTTCATGAAAACATCAGCTTCTTACGGCTCCTAACCAATCAGGTTGCTCTATCTGAGGATGGAAGCTGATGTTTTCATTTAAAGCTACAGTTGTCAAGTCCAATCATTCTTGGGACAACCTATAGAAGTGTTGACAAATGCTGTCCGTACGATTATATATGATTTTATCTGTCGCTTCTGTTAGCAATGTATATTCTGAGATCAGGCAACTCCAATGAGCTCCTAGTCTTAGAATCCCTATTATTAGCAGATTGCTGTTTCTACATTGATCATCAATTCCTTCAAAGAGATTGCAAGAAGTGCTAGTTTGCTCACTGTTACAAATCAATCAAGTGTTAAACAAGTAAGTCTCTTTTCCACCTCCAACCCTTCTCTAACTCTCTTAGTGTCAAATAAAGGATACTATATAGTTCTTACAGAAGAGCTCACATTATCTGAGTATATACCGGGTTCTGACAAGTAGCGTTGCTCGCTATACTGAAGAACACGGGGACAAACTTATTTGTTGACAACGGGTCAAAACCTGTTTCGACGCATTAGCGGATATAGGGGGGAAGGGGGCGGTCGCCATTCCCCCCCTTTGTTCGGCCCAAAAAATAGGGGAAAAGGAAGGGGAAAACAATGAGGGAAAAAAGGAAAAGGAGGTCTCCGGGGGGGGAAAATCTCAGGTTAGCCCCCCCCGTTCGCTACGGCTGGATCCACCAATGTGCTGACTAGCTGCAAAACAATGCCCGTTGAAGCAATTTTGCAGGCTACTTGCCACATTGCTACTTTCCAGAACACCTCTCTCATAATATGTGAGCTCTTGTGATGGTGTTAGTCAAGACCTGTGATAATTTTTTGTAGAAGATTAGAATTTTGGAAGCACTCTGATGGGAGATACTGTATATGTTAGGAACCAGAGCTGTTGCGTGCACTTTGGCAACAACGTAATACATCCATTTAAACCCTCGTAAAGGGTCAAACTTTTGAGGATGCACAGTGCACTCCCTCGAGTCAGTACTTATATTAGTTGGAATGGATGGAATACAGTGTTGCCAGATTTTTACTGTTCTTGTTGCACAAACCAGTTCTTGTAAAACCTGATGAGCTATACCGTCACAACTCAAACGTTATTTTGCAATTTTACTTGAGTGTGTCTTTAAAACTGGGAGACCCAAGAGGAAGACCGTATTGAAATCTTTGGTTTAAGCTCACTAATGACTTCCGAATAATAATTATAACCACTAGTAAAGAATGATTAAATACATAGACTCGAGCTCTATTCCTTGGCGTAAAGACATCCGTGTTCTCAGCTCGCTGAGTACTAAGTAACTTAAATTTTTTAATTTTTTAAAAACACGCATTACTGATCCTTGATCTTTTCAGGGTACCAAAAACAATTTAAACTTTAAGCTCTATACCTGCTGAATTTCAAATATTGTCGCTTTAATAATATTAATAGTGCAAAACTATTATTAGTAAAGTATCAGAAACAGTTTAGTATTTTGAAATTCTTAAAGGGAATTTTTTCCTCGTGTAGAATTGTCTTAGCTTTTCATCAGTGACATTCAAATTAAAGGGTTAGGTAAAGCTTAAAGAAGAAGATCATTGCAACTTAGCTTTTTTTCTACTATTGTTTGTAATAAGAAAAATAAAATGAAAAGAGGGGGGAGGGATTGCGCTCCCTATTTCATTCTGCTCTATTGATGTGCCTTATGATGGAATCAACTTTATTATAATCATTGCTTTAGAAACACATCTTTGTCAAAATATCTCTTTATGACTGACCCACCTAAACCTCAACCCCTTAACATAGGAATAAATCGCAAAACCGGCCTGATATCTTTGACCAAAATTATCAGTAAACCTCAAGTAAACTCGTGGCGGCCAAGGTCCAAAAACTTCTCCAAACCTCTCCCTTTTACTACCTTCCTCTTTCCTACCTCAATCTCCTCTCTTTAAAAACTTTTCTTTCAAAATCTGTTATTTTAACCCTACCTGAGAGATGCATGATTGTGCGTGAGGTCTCTCAGATTCAACTTACAAACTAGCTGATATCAAAGCGACCAAGTCCCCTCCCCCCCCTCTTCCCACCCTTTCTACTCCTGTGTTTCTTCTAGCCCCCTACCCCCTTTAGATTTCAGCCTGAGATTTTATCTCTGATCTTCATTATTCAGAATAATTATTACAGTCTGTTGGCTGCGCTCAACGCAAACCATTGCATAACTCATAAATTGCAGGCGCATGAAAGTGCAAAGGATTTAATGCCCAAAGGCGCTGATATCCAAGAACCAAGTCTAATTTTTTGTACCTACCGCACCTTTCTTCTGCTTCCTCTTCTACTTCATTTTCCCCTTGCTATAGTTCACCCATCAAAAAAAAAAAAAAAAAAAATGATAAAAAAAATAGAAAAAAACTTGGCGTTACCTGCCAACATAGAGTGTACTAACACCGCATATCAGCTTTTGCAGGTCAACGCCAAGTTTTTTTCTATTTTTTTTATCATTTTTTTTTTTTTTTGGGGGGTGATGGTACATTTACCGATACTTTGAGTAAATTTGACATGCAATCAAGTAACACCACCTAGTACCTAGTCAAAATATAGTATACTTCTGGTTCACATTACCATAACATCTAGCAGGTGCCAAAATCAGGTATCCGTATGGTTATTTCACCGTAGTTTTTTTTTTTTTTTTTCCCTGTGATACCTCCGTCTCTCTCAGCCGCCACTGAGCCCGTTTCTGAGAGTGAATTTTGTGATTTTTTAGAGTACTCATCGGCATATTTTTACAAGTTTTTAAGCGAGAATCAATCAACTCTTAAATTCCCTGTAGCAAAATTTTGCAAGATACCCATTCTAGTGTTTGAACCATAGTCCATAGTTCTTGAAGTTGTTAAGAAAATTTTAGTTCTATGGCCGTATTCTGGTGCATTAACACCAGAATAATTCCTAGTCAAAGTACTAGACGTTCTGTCTTTCACGTATCGTTGTGCTTCTGTTAATAAGACTAGAATCTGGTATTTTGACTATCGCTTTTTTTCCAGTGGTAGCAATGGAGAGGCTGATACATGTTATAAGTCGTATCCCAAAATGAGGCAGCATGAACAATCTGATTCTGGTTTGTTTACCTCGTATTTTTCAATCTTCAAATCCATAACATCCTGAATTATTACATTTTTTTGTTTAATTATTTTCATTATCAATCCTTCATAAAAGTAACCCCCAAAGCTTTAAAAGAAATTGTTTGGAATCCTAGAATTCATGTTTGGATTCACATCTCTTGAGGCCCTACGACGTCATCTTGAGTTTGAAGCCCCCTAGAAGAAGGGAGGCTCGGGGAACCTCTCCCTCTATTTTTTTATTTAGTTTTTTTTAATTATATATCATTATGAAAAGGGCATTAAAAACTCAGTTGTATCCGGTTTTCTCCACCATAGTTGTTTTATTTTATCCTTTTGATGTGTTTTCTTATTTTCCTTTTTTCTCTTTTCGTTCTTTTCTTCCTTCTTTCGTGAAGTGAGGCCCCCTTAGGTCTGAGGCCCTACCCAGCTGCGTATTTTGCGAAATGGTAAATCCACCCCTGCCCAGAAAAGACTGGTCCACTCTAAAACACTTGCACTTTCGTTTGAAACCCATTTCCACTGGATTAACTGCAATTTTTTATTGAAGATTTGATCGACTAGGACTTTTTTTCACAGGCTCAGACTGTTTGCCTCATATTTTTAAACCTTCATAAGTAAATTATAGAAGAAGGAAAATGTGACAAATTCATTTAAAATTGGTTATAAACGAAAAAGCAAGTGTTTTAGAGTGGCTACCTGGACACAGAGATCGATATAACTGTTTCTTCTCGAAGGATTCGCCAGACAAAGGAACTGACACATAACAGAAATATGCAAAATTTTCTCGCCTGGATAGTTGTATTAAAATTCTGTGTCCAGATACCCACTCTTAAACACTTGCACTCTCGTTTAAATTCAATTTCCACTGGATGAACTACAAATTGTCAATTAAGGTTGATAAAAGTGAGATAAACAAACCAGATTCAGATCGGCTATGCTGTCACACTTTGAGATAGGACTTATAACATGTATGCCCCCCCCCCCTCTCTATCGCTAACGCTCGTTGTTATGAGAAACATATGGATTAGATTCGTATATATGTGGCAACACTGCCTTCAAGAATTTAGACACGTACCATCATACCCCATCATTCCAACACCAAGCAGCGCAGTGATCGAACATAACACGCTGCGCCGCGATGAGTGTCCAGTCATTGTGTTTTTAATGCTATTTACCGCAATATGGTGAGTTGATTGCGTAAGCACGAGTTGTCGAGTACTATGGAAGTAAAGAACTGCAGCGATCTCTGGGGGATAAGGACCCATAAACGCAACGGGTCACCGGTCAATGCTGCCGCCAGCCGTTTGGTGTATGATGTTTATTTATTGTTCAGTGGCGTTCTAGGATTCATCGGTGATTTCAACCTCGGTTAAAGCAAATATTACTCTGTAACGAAATGTTTTACTTTCTCACATTTATAACGAAGTTAGAAATGGGGCTTCTAGCAAACTTTTGCTGTGAGCAAATGAATATTCCAATCTGATGTAAAACCCAGCGAAAATCATGTATTCATCATCATTTTTACACGTTTTTATACAAGAATCAACTATTCAATTCCTGATAGGAAAAGTTTGTAAGAGCTCCATTGCAGCGATCTCTGGGATAAGGACCCATAAACGCAACGGGTCACCGGTCAATGCTGCCGCCAGCCGTTTGGTGTATGATGTTTATTTATTGTTCAGTGGCGTTCTAGGATTCATCGGTGATTTCAACCTCGGTTAAAGCAAATATTACTCTGTAACGAAATGTTTTACTTTCTCACATTTATAACGAAGTTAGAAATGGGGCTCTTTGCAAACTTTTGCTGTGAGGAAAATGAAGAGTGAAATCTGACGAAAAAACTAGCAGAAATCACGAATCGCACAAACGTAGTCTAAAATTCAGTAATAAACTCACATAATTGCTATAACGGTAAGTTCGTAATGGCGGTTCAACGCAGGTATCATTCAGTAGCGTCATTAGCGGGGAAGCAGGAGGGGGCTCCCCCCCCCCCAAGGGTCGGCCAAAAGTGAAAAAGTGATGACCTTTTTTTTTTTTTTTTAGGAGAGGAAAAAAATGTTGAACTACAATTTGGTGGTAACGAATTTTGTTGGAATTTAGGGCCGTAAATATAGGATATGCAGGACTATAGAGTGTCTAAAATAATTTTGATGAGCGAGCAAAAAAAAAAAAAAAAGGTCATCGCATTTCTCCCCCCCCCCAAGCCGAACCCGAAATGACGCCCCTGGTATCATTGGAGATTCCTGTCTATTATTTCACTTTCTCTATACCAAAATACAGAGATATATCTCAATTTAGATGGGAATCTCTCATGATAACTACGTCTTTCCGCAAGGAAGCCCGATTCTGCGAGTGATAATTTCGTGGTTTTTTAGTGTATTCATCATCGTCATTTTTACAGGTTTTTATGCAAGAATCATTTCTTAAATTCCCAATAGCAAAAGTTTGCAAGAGCTCCATTGAGAAAAAACTTCTAACACAATTTTTTGTTCTGCGCAAATGACTGATACATCCCTTCCCTTCCCAAGACTACATGTTTAAAGAGAAAATTCCAAGTCCCCCATTCCGCTCGCACGAGGGCTGGATCCGCCAACAGAAGGAGACGTAGGAACTCAGACAAGGCGGGGTCTAGGAGAAGATCCCATTAAATTCTTGGTATGCTCTTCCAAGGAAATCCTACTGGAAGCCGCACTGCCGAATGTAAGGTATTGTACGGCAAAAATGATGGAGCAAGGTTAAACAAACGTTTAGGTTTTTTTTTTTTTTTTTTTTTTCCTATGGTTGTTTGTTTTGGATGATTTAAGCGTAATGCCAAAATGACCGAGCATATTTGAAGATTGGGTAATTAGGATTTGCTCAGACACTGTACATTTAGCTTTGACGTGACAGTGACGATCAGAAAGTCAACGAAGAGCGTTTTTTGAGCGAGAAAAAAAAAAAAAAAAAAAAAAAAAAACACTGGAATCTACGATTAGAAATATTAAGTTTAAATTCACAGATAAGAAAAATCTACATATTTGTTGACAATTTTTGTTTTGTTTTTTGTTTTTTGTTTTTTTTTTATTCCTTCTTTTTGTTTTCAGAGGAAACGCCAGATGGAGGTATCCAGAGTAAAATCCTTCATTTATCAATTTATGTAATTATTTTTTTTATTTCCTCCAATTTATATTATTTGAATAATTAAGTTTTTATTTATTTTCGATTGGCTGAAAAAAAGAGAAAAATGGCAATCCACGCAAGATGGTTTGATGTAAAGTAGGAGTGGTAGGACACAGATCAGATCACGTTTTTTTTTTTTTTTTTTTTTTTTTTTTTTTTCCAATGCAATTCACTATGTTGATTATTTGTTGAGGTACAGTCGGCGAATTAAACAATGCCGGTCGACTCCCTGAATATTTGCAAGGCCACCTTCAATGCTTCAATTCATTGATATAAGTACTGCAGATTATACCTATCTAAAGCAAGAAAGGAGTTAGCTGAATTTATTGAATGGGTCCGCTGAAATCTTACTGCGTGAATAGAAGAAACGCCTTCAATTTCTCGAATGGCCACCACCCTAACTTCTATGAGCTGGGACTTTTATTTTTAAAATCACTCTGTATAATAGAACCAACTTTCAAACGAACCACACCTAAACATAAAATGTACACGTCCAATTTTTTTTAAGTGTGTGTGATTGAGCCAAGTATATTTGGTTGTAAGGAAAACAGTGATAAATGAAAATGTAAATACTTAAATACATGCGTAAATATTCGTCCTGATCATAGCCGTAGCCAGGATATTGTCTTTCTCTCTCTTTCCCCATTTAAACGCATGTGTTAGAAAAGGATGGATATAGGGGCTGTCACGTGACTTCAGTCCCTGTTTCTGTCCTTTTCTAACACATGCGTTTAAATGGGCATTAGAGAGAGAAAGACAATCTCATGGCTATAGCTTTGTTTAAGGGTATAGCCGTAGCCAGGATATTGTCTTTCTCTCTCTCTTAGTCCATTTAAACGCGTATGTTAGAACAGGACAGAAATAGGGGCTGAAGTCACGTGACATCCCCTATATCTATCCTTTTCTAACACATGTGTTTAAATGGGATAAGAGAGAGAGAAAGACAATATCCTGGCTACGGCTACGGTCCTGATGATCGGAAGTTTCTCCAAATCGATGAACACCACTTGAATTAAACCTTGGTATGAGAGACGAAAATTTCGTCGACATATAAGTGAGACAGAAACACTTGGCGCCTTAGAGTCTCTCGCTCAACCAGCTCTTCTATTCTTCTCTAAACCATTCATTCTTTTAAACTGTTTAAGCACAGCAATGGGGCTATTGCACACTTTTGCTATAAGCGATTTAATAGTCGATTATGGCATAAAAACCTCAACAAATAACGATGGCGGCACTAAAAACTTCCAAAATCCGCTCCTAAACTCAATAAACGCAGTTATTTGCGCGAGCCTAATGGTGACCGAAGGCACTAACAATGGGAGATTCCCATCTAACAATTCTGAAACTCAATCAAGAAGTGACCAATAAGAGACTTGTTTCGTTTGACATTGGTGTCACTAGGTGTTGCGGTACCATTCATCGGATGTGGATCATCACTCTGATGACTAATTACTCTGTGAATCATCCTTGTCAGCATAGAAAGAGTGACGAAATTAAGATAGGAATCTCCCATTGTTAGTGCATTCGGCCACCATTACGCTCGCGCAAATAACTGCGTTTATTGAGTTTAGGAGTGGATTTTGGAAGTTTTTAGTGCCGCAATCGTTATTTTTTGAGGTTTTTACGCCATAATCGACTATTAAATCGCTTATAGCAAAAGCGTGCAATAGCCCCATTTGCCGTATTCTATTGCCGTCTGAGGACCACTGCGGTTCAAAAGAAACTCTGATTCGGTGTATTTTCCCGATAAAAGCGAATCCTTTGAACGGAATTTTAGGCTATTAAATCAAATAATTAATGCAAACTTTTTGCGATTATGAATGGGGCTCTTGCGAACTTTTGTTACACGGGATTGAAGAGTTGATTCTTGCATAAAAACCTGTAAAAATGACGATGAGTACACTAAATAATCACAAAATTCACTCTCAGAATCAGGCATAATGGCAGTTCGACGCAGGTATCATGGGATATTCCTATCTAAATAGAGACAAATCTCTGTGTTTCTGTAGAGAAAGTGACAAATTAGACAGGAATCTCCCATGATACCTGCGTCGAACCGCCATTACGATCTTGCCATTGAAGTAGTTATGTAGATTTATTACTGAATTTTAAACTTTCTCAGTGTGGTTTTCGTGATTTTTGCTGGTTTTACATTAGAATGGACTATTCATTTGCTTACAGCAAAAGTTTGCAAGAGCCACATTCTACGTCCTCGAAAATGCTTCAGTATGCCTGGATCGCTGACTAAAACTGCGAAAATTAACAAGATATTACTGATTAAACGACGGATTTGGAGGTTGGAATGAAAGTTTCATTTCTTTTCACTCTGACTTAATTCCAAAGAAATCACAAGTGAATTTACAGTCACAGTTATACCGAAGTATGTTCTATGTTTTGTCCTTGTCTTACTCACAGTCTCTTATGAGCTTAATCAACGCCATGACACGCCATCATCCTAACCTCTCTTCGTATCGAAGCTTGTTCGAGGTATAACACATGGTGTAATGGTGCCGATAAGCCTATATCCTAGAATTGTGTGCCCATAAGAAACTGTAAGTGTGACAAGGACAAAACATAGGACTTTCTTCGAAATAACTGTGATTGTGTACACAATCTAGCCATAAGTTCTGTTAATCGCTATTTTGCCGATAGCAGCCAAACGACTGAGAATAAGTATACATACAGCACTATATTATATATATATATATAATATATATATATATATATATATATATATTTTCTGAAACTAAACAAAAAATGCTACAAAACCATGCTACTTTCATGTGCCGTAAGCCCCTGTACTTCCCACAATAATCACTGATATACTTCAAGGTCGGGTTGCTGTTGGGCGCGACAAAATTACTAGCTATGCCTGGTTGAAAATGAAGTTTTGGGCATCAAATTTTCGGGGAAAAAATAAAGAAAACTTACGGTTTTGTAGCATTTTTTGTTTAGTTTCAGAATATATGTAGTGTTATCTACTCATTTTTAGTCGTTTGGCTGCTATCGGCAAAATAGTGCATAACAGAACTTATGGCAGTCGAGTGCTATCGGTGCGCACCCAACGGTAGTCCAACGTTGACAGATATCGCTGCCTATTGCGCTAAGCACAGGTGCTTACGTCACATAAAAGTAGCATGGTTTTGTAGCATTTCTTGTCTAGTCTCAAAATATACACAGTGTTGTATACTTATTTTCAGTCGTTTGATGCTTGCTATCGGCAAAATAGCGATTAACAGAACTTTACGGCTAGACTGTGTACATTAATGCGCGATGTTTCAAAAAATTTATTTTATCGTGCTCATATTTTAAGGTACGTGGAATCCAATGGTGTGATGAAATCTGAGAGAACTTGTTGTTTACTAGCACAAATTTGTATTTGCTTGTGTTTGCTTTTATTGTGTTTGTAACAATCAAGTAGTACCCTTAATGAAGGGTAACTACACTCATGTGATATAAACTTAGTGAAAACATTTTCTCATAGCATTATAAATAATAGCTGATTGTAAATAGTAATCATAATAAAGAAAAAAACAATTGTATTTGAAAATATGGATCGTGTTTCTCATAGGAAAAACCCACTAGAGCGAGTGAGATGGAGCATTTGTTTGGAACCATTTTTTTTTCGTGACGTCACATTAAACAAAGTCTATAATGACATCATCATTTCATTAAAACAAACCTGCTTCAACAGTTCACAGTCAGCCAAATTCGCTAGTAGTGGATCAGGGACGTATACACACTATACACAAATACAACGAGGAAAGATGAATTAAATTATCTACAAAATTCGCGTTTCCGCTCGGAAGGCGTGCGCGGAGACACGCGCGTGGTCGGCGAGGCGCACGCGTATGGCGTTTGTCTCTTTCTGATCGAGTCCTCCAGTTCAGTATTTTTTTTTTGACAATCATACAGACAAACGAGAGGCTATGCAAGATCATCAAAAACCTGAATATAGACGCACGAAGCGAGCGCTCGATGCTCCGCGCCGCGCCGCGCATGCGCAGAGAGTCGTGCTAAGCGTGCCGTGCGCACTGCGCAGGTCAACCGCTTACCGCTTCCTTGAGCTCGCATCAACGACGCACAGTGGAATACGTAGGTAAAAGCGTTCTAGAATTCATCGGTTTACTGCATCCGTGCGCAAAAAAGATTAAATTATCCTGTGATGTAGTATATCTATGTATATTTAAAAGTACTGCTGTTCATAATCTTTTCTGCACCGAGACAATGAAGGGATGAATTAGAACTAACGAGCTATAATGGTAGAAAGGCTGATACATTTTATAAGTCCTATCTCAAAGTGTGACAGCATGGGCGATCTGAATTTCGTTTGTTTGCCTCACTTTTCTTAACCCTTGTGAGCCTAAGGTATTTCGGTAACACAAAGGACTAAGGGGGGGATATTTTTGTACCCCAAGGATATTTTCATGCAGCACAGTCAGTATCAATAATTTTGAAACTTTAATAGATGGATTATGTACTTAGTACCCTAAGAGAGTAATTTATGTGAAATTTGAGAAAATTTTTTGCTATGTTGCCAAATTTACACCTACTTTTGAAAAAAATGTCAAAATAAAAAAATGGAAAAAATGAAATGAGGTACCATCTTATTTTTCCATTTTTGATAAATTTCCAATTTTTTTTCAATGATCTGACTTAATATTCTTAATCTACATAAAATTTCCGTAAAATTCACTGTAATAGATGGTTCCAAACTTAAAACTGGCAGGACGAAGAGGGGGGTATATTTGTACCCCAACACTTTAAGTTTCTATAATATCGACAAAAATTCATAAAAATTAATGAAATTTGGTGGACGTGTTCTAAGTATCCTAACTTAAAATGTCATGAAGTCCCAAAAATGTTGAGCAGTTTTGACAAAATGGCGTCAAAAAAACTGGCCTGGGGTACAAATGTACCCCCCCCCCCCTTAGGCTCACAAGGGTTAACCTTAATTGAAAAGTTGTACTATCGACGAATTAAAGATTGTCGCGAGATTTTCACACATTTTCAGTTATGGGTGTGATTGTGGGACTGATCTGCAACGGCTTTCCCGCCCCACCCGCAATGGCCTCTCACCTGCAAGGTGAGAAGAGTATGAAGAGTGGCCGAACCAAAATATTGAAGGCGAAACTTAACTCGAGAAAATCTCGCGACAATCTTTAATTCGTCGATAGTATACAGTTGATCCAGTGGAAATTGAATTTAAAAGAAAGTGCAAGTGTTTAAGAGTGGCTGTCTGGACACAGAATGGACTCTAATACAACTATCCATCAGGCGAATTTTTTTTTTTGCGTATTTCTGTTATGTGTCAGTTACTTTATCGTGCAAATCCTTCCGCAGTAGAATTTGTTAAATCGATCTCTGTGTCCAGATAGCCCTTCTAAAACTCTTGCACTTTCTTTTATAACCAATTTTAAATGTATTTGTCAACTTTTTTTTCTTCTTTAATTTACTTATGAAGGTTAAAAATAGCTCATGGGGAGGAATGCATTTTTAAGATTTTTCCAGACTTATGCTGAAGGAGCAATAGCCACATGGAAGAGGTTTCTGGGACGTAATTTTGAAGACGGCGCAGAGGCGGCCACGATAGAAATCTTTTAGGGCCATTTGGCAACGTTGCAGTTCGTCAATTTGAAACCCGTGAAAAAGATCGAACTATTGGGTGCTCAGTGAACACCTTCGCATTCGACCTTTTGCATGGGTTTAAATGGAAACAATACAATGTTGCCTTTTTTCACGTTTCGCCTCTGCCATTTACACTGGCTCGCGGTTTGATAGACTTTAATATTTTAAACTTTCGCTCCGTGTTTTTGTTTTGATACATTTGACCATTTGAGAGGCGTGCAATTTGGCAACTTCCCCCCCCCCCCATTTAAACACATTAGAAAGGTCAAAATGCCTGGTCATCGCCGATGACTGAAACGTTCGACTTTTGGGGTGAATTTAAATGGAGAAAATACATTGTTGCCAAATTTCACGCTTCGCCGCTGAATTTGACATTTTGAGGTTACGTTGTCTCCGACTCTTTCGTTAGAGTGACCTGCGGGCCGATCATTTACTTCATCGTTAAACCGATCGTTATGACTGTCTATGAGTGATGCTATTGGTCGAAAATTGTCAATCTTGGCCGTTGCTATGGTAACCATCGTTAAGAGTCTCGTTTTATAGAGGCTATTCATGAGTAACCTTTAAAAAACGGACACTATAACGATGGTTACCATAGCAACGGCTAAGTTTCACAATATTCGACCAATAGAATCACTCATACACAGTCTTAACGATCGTTTTAACGATGAAGTAAATGATCGGCCCGCTTATTTTTTATGACTTTTCCTGACTACTAGATGGCGGGGAGACAGAGGCAAGTGTGGACAACAGCTAGAGTGAACACCGCTATTTTGAATCGCAGGGTAATTTTTCCCCCGCCCTTTTCCCCTTCAGGTCTACTGCTTGATCTTATGTTGTTGTTCACAAGTTCCCATGATGTTTTGATGCTGTTTTAAGTTATGTATGGTTGATATTGGTCAGTATGTATTGGTATTGGTATTGTATTTTACAAGTTCCCGTGATTTTTTATGCTTTTTTGGGTTGTGTATGGTTGATATTGGTATTGGTATTGTTGTTCACAAGTTCCTGCGATGTTTTGATGTTTTTTTAGGTTATGTATGAGTGATATTGGTGCGTAAGTATTGCGGTATTGGTGCTAAGTACAGTGCAATTTAAAGAAGAAAAAAATAATAATAAAAAAAAAAAATACTTGAACTCATCAGAAAGTCAAACCAACTTATTCTTTTGAAGAACAACATTTATAGTTGGATTCGGAAAATCGATTCGTTACGATGATTCGCACGCTTTGTGGCCATTGGTTTGGTCCCATTGTGAGACTCGTATAGTATCTCGCTTGAAGTTGTCGTGTGCGCAAAATGACACACACAAATAAATCAGCCGAGTGAGATAAATCACGTCCTCTTAGAGCTTATAATTTAAACAAAAAAAAATTTAAATTCTTTCATTTTTAAATTTTTTTTTTTAACATGCAGTAAGTACTGCATGTTTTTGTTATGGTTTCGTATCGATTTTGGCCATAAACTTCCTGCATAATAATCGACAATTTTCGGCTTGGTCGCAAACGTGCGTTGTCAGATTTCCGCACGTAATGATCGTTTTACGGTGGATTCCCTTCGTTCGATATATTGCGGAGCGGCAACGCCAAAAGTCTCCCTATCCTTTAACGTGGAAAAATCCGTATCGCGCGCCATATCGGATTTTCGATATTCTTCGGTCCGCCGCACAATGGACAGAAATCAAATCTTTGGCGGTTCAAATTCGATCCTTTCAAAGTTGGAAAATTAGTATTTTAGCTGGGTACTATAGTTGATTTTAAGGGGTTTATTTGGCTCGGTTTTTCTATCCTGGCTTGTCCCATATTTATCGGAGAATATCATTTGATGGATCGACAGTTCTTGTGATATCTCATGTCTTTGTATTTTTGACCACTTAGGACTCGATTTGGATCCATCGTGCGCCGATTGGAATGTTTGAATCTTGGTTTGACTGAGAATTGACCCGAAGTTTTTCATAAGGATTTGTCTCCGTTATGAATAAATTTGGTAGTTTCATTATTTTGTCTGTGATTTCCAACGAGCTATATCTAGTTCGGAAGCTTTGGTAAACATGCGTAACCGCCTCGGAGATTTTAAGGTTAGCCTCAGCGATTTGTGAAAACAAACCGAAGTTCCCTAAGTATCTCCGCATTGTATTTTCGCGTGTTTTCGAATTCTATCAGAGACTTTAAAATTCGAATTTCTTTTTGAACTGTGCGTGTCTTCTGTCAATCACAGCCTTAATTTCAGTTTCTACTAATTGGAACACTCAAGTTCTTCATAGCTTTCATTTACTTTGTCAGTCCCTACAGTGCGTTATTGCCTCGTAATGCTGTAACTCATAGCCTTTCTTGGCATTTCGACGAGTGAAAGTGGTACTTATGTTTCTGGTGATTTATTCAAAAATTTTGTAATTTGACCTCTCTCAGCAAACTCTCTCTTCCTGAGACAGATTTACTCATTTTTATCTCCTCAAGTTGAGTGATCTGAAGTAGATAACTTCGTTAACCGATGAGCGTGGTCTAGAGTAAAGTTACCGAAAGGGGAAAAAAAGCAAAGGGTGGATCTTTACATTTCAGACCAATTGTACCTATGCTTGCATGACAGTCATGGAGAGCAGAACTATTTAAATGGCAACACCAACACCAAGTTGTGTGATGCATTCATTCAATGATAAATGATGTCGACTGAAATAGTGGGCTGAGGTCAATCGGAGAGCATCCATTTCACTCGACTCATCTCTTTTGCCCAAGTTGATTGAGCCACTCGTGAAGTGAATGTTACTACGAGGTTTGGTTGGAGTTTGGTAACAACTTTTTTATGTATTTATTTACCGAAGTACAACTGTCCGACAAGATGAGAGAGTTACAATCACATTGTTCTACAATGGAATGTCAGGTGAATACAGCCTGAGGGGTGTTCCACTAAAGAAGTCGACAATTGAATCGTAACTAATTAGACCTAAGGATTCATGATTTTTTCATGACTTTTTAGTAATACCTACCAAATATTTATTTAGAACTAAAGCATTTTAACTATCAGGCTTAGACAAGTGGCAGGGCTTGCTTTTGCATTGCATTGCACCAGCACACATCTGTGAGTGGTTGTTTAGCACAGAGTTTTGACTAATGGTGCTCAAGGATGCACTTTGATGCAATGCAGAAGCAGGCACCACTACTTGTTAGAACCTGATACTCAAAATGCTTCTGCTGTAGCACATTCATATCTAAATTATGATAACTTATGGTTTAAACAATGTTAAAGTTGAAATCCGCGCATGAATACTGATTCTTCTTATGAAGAGCAGTGCATTGATTGAGGAGATGAGCGGAGAAGATTATTTAGTAAAGCAGGGCCATTTTGAGTATCGAGTCCTGTCAAGAAGCGGTGCCTGCTTCTGAACTGCATCAGAGGGCATGGAAGAGCGGTTGGTTTGCGCAGAGTTTCAACTCGTTTCTAATGAAGCGCTTATCAATGCGCTTTGATGCGGCTTGGAAACAGGCACCATTGTCTGTCAGAACCCTATACTCAAAATGGTCCCCCTCTAATAGAATGGTTACAGTGACTCATCTTTCATTGAAACTGCTGAAGATGATTCGACATGTTTTACTTGCAAACGGATAGTTTTGCGAGGATGAAAAAACTTCATTATGAAGCTATCTGAAACTACACTGAAAAAGTGCAAGAAGTGTGTTCGACACTGAACAGCACAGTTTATGATGCCAGGCTTTGGCTCTGGGCATGAGGGAAAATGGTCATAATCTCGTCAATAATCTTACAAAGTCTGAAGAGAGAAACCTAGAAGCCAAGTACAAATGATAGTGTTAATTTGGACACATTAGATCTAATCGGGGAAAGCCAACTCGTTTTTCTAATTCTACTCGATGTAACCTAAGTCGAAACAATCTTGACCTGGACCAATCAAATCAGCTTTTCTAAAATGTTGTGAGTAAATCATGAATCCTTGGGTCCAATCGGTTGCGATAAAATTGTCGACTACTTTAGCGGCATATCCACCTAAGATTCTTAAGTAGGATAAAGTAACTTTCCCCTCTTCTTTGAAAGCAGTCGATAAATAAGTGGTTACGAAGTTGTGACTGAACTTCACTCGAATCTCATGCTAACATTCACTCAAGTGGCTCAATTGACTAGGATGAATCGAATTGACTTGGGCAAAATAGATGAGTGGAGCAAGATGGATGCTCTCCGATCAACCTTACAGAAAAATTTTAGTATGGCACCGTTTTACAGCCTTCTTGTCCACACCTATATCCTTGGTAAAAGAACATAACATTATAATGAATTGGTACCCCGTTTCGTGCATCGCACGACGTGGTGTTGTCTTCACTTTTAAAGAAAGTTAGGTTGGTTTTTTTTCATAACAAGGTGTCTGTGAATTACTGTATTTTGGTCACTTCAGAGTTCTACGGAGTACGTAACCTTAAACCTAATACCGGTAATTCTAAGTCAGTGTTGTGATTGATTTCTTGCACCATTATTGCCATAATGATGACAGTAGTTTTTTTTTCTGCTAAGTGGGTACTTTAGTCTTTCAATTCAACTATAAACGCTCTCTTATTGAAGAATACTCTTAATTTCTCAATGAAATGAAAGTCTTCCGTTCGGTCCGTGCAAACTTCAGAACCACGAATGAGTCAGTCATCCTGTTATTTGCTTCTTCATGTCTAAACTGACTGAAGTTCAACTTTGAAATCAGATTTGCTGCAAATTTTAATTTCAATTACATTATTATAATTTGCTAAAGTCAGTTCAAAGTACAATCAGCGATGGAACTCAACAACCAGTCAACGCGCAGATTAACTTGAACTGCAGGTAGGTGTGACCTCGGGTGTAGATTTTGTGGTTAAATTTTATTTTCTCCTAGTCTCTGATTTTTGATGCACTTCTGTACCAACTTTACTCACCCAGTAAAATGGTAAATAGAGGAACCTAAAGACAAGTTCAAGCTTTATCCGAGATTACCTGGGATCTGAACGTTAAACGTTAAGGCAAATTACACTAACAGTCACAGTTCTCATGAAGCAAAGCACCTCACGAAGAGTACGAAATTCTATATACAGTTCAAGTGTGTTTAAAAAAAAATTATTTTTTTATTCAAATAAAATTTTTTATTCAAATAAAATTTCAATTTAAAGGAGTAAATTGCAATTTTTTTAAATTTAAAAACTGCACTTTATTCAAAAAAAATTGCAATTTATTCAAAATAAATTGCTATTTATTCAAATAAAATATAAGAAAATGTCAACCTAACTAAGATTTATCTGAGATTTATTCAAGTAAAATTACTTTGAAATATCAATAACATTTCAAAAAAAATTGTCATTTTTTCGAACAAAATAGGAGTCGATGCTACTAGGGCTTGGTCGCTCTTATATCAGATGATTTGCAAGTTGAATCAGAGCTACCATGTTTTTCGGTTGTATGCGGCTATTCAGACGAAAGTGTTTACAGGAGAAGTATCAAATATTTTGAAGGAGCTTCATACGGAAGATCTGTTACCAGGAGAAGTATCAAATTATTGAAGGCGCTTTATACAAAAAATAGAAAATGTGATCAGGAGAAGTATCAAATTATTTGAAGGAGCTCTGAAGCCACCTAATCGAGGAAACTTAAGACTTGGTCGCTCTGATATCACATGACTTGCAAGTTAAATCAGAACGACACGTCCACCGGGTGTAGGGAAATAAATATAGGAAGATATTTGAAAAAAAAGTTTTTACGAGCAAGTTTTCACGAAGAAGTGTTTGGGGCAGGTGAAGTAAAATGGAGCTGGTTTGGGGGAAAGATTTTGGATCTTGGCCGCAATCACTTGAGGTTTAGCTGAAAGTTTTGGTGAAATAATTTGTGACATGAAATTAATAGAAATTAAAAAAGAAAATGAACAAAAGCACTTGCTCTCAGAAGTTTCACGTAGAAAATAATTCTCACTCCACCACTCTCACTTACTCTGCATACCCATTGAAATTATACAGAACATGATGCAGCGATGATAACTATAGATAAGAGGAACCAGCACACTGCACAGAGTTTTAAGAGAAAAACCAAATGAAAGAGAACTTTCAATATAGACACTCACAAATGACGAAATAATAGACAGTGGCCTAGAGTTCAAGATGAGAGGAACCATACCACCAGGCATTTTTCTCGAGAACGGCTGATCGAAGTGTTTTGAATCAAAAAAATCGGTTACGGAATGGACACAAAATTTTTCATTTTTGATATTTTCAAAAGCCCTCATCAGCTCCTCGTTCATATTAGGAGAAGCTCACACACTTTTATCAAGTTTTTTTCAAAAAAATCTTCTGAAAGTACGAAAAAAATTCATATCCTCATAGCAGAGGCAATTGCCAACATTTTTGCTCCCATAGACATTTACCAAAACACCCAGATTTTTTTTAGCTATAGGGACTTGGAAGATTTTTGAATCAACCCTTTTGCTTATCCAGTTGAGAATTTCTCACAAATCTTGACAGATTCTGAAAAAATATATCGAAACCTTCTGATCGATGTGCAACATGTTACCTTGAGGAGAAAAAAAAAGGTGTATTTTTTCAAATCAAAAAATTTTTGGGGCTTTAATGGCAGAATCGGATCGATTCCATGGTCTGAGACATGGACTGCCCAAAAATTTTTAAATTTTAAAGAAATGCACCTAATTTTTCACTTTAAGGTATCAAACTAGTTCACATCAATCAAAATGGTTCCAACCATTTTATCAGAATCTGTTATGTATTTGAAGAATTCTCAACAGGGTGGCCACAAAAGCCAATTCAAATTTTTTCCAAAAATCCGCCATAACTAAAAAATTGAGGTTTTTGTTAAATGTCTTTGGGAGCAAAAATGTAGGAAATTGCCTGGACTTCAAGGACACGAGCTTTTCTCATAACTTTAAAAGAGCTTTTTTGAAAAAAAATTGAGATATAGATGTGATTGATCCTCCCCTTTCAAATATGCCCCAAAAAAAGGGGTAAGTATTGGAAGCTATCGATAATATGATAAATGAAAAAATTTTGGGTTGATTCCCTATGCGACTTCCATGTTTCAAAAAAATTTTAATCAGCCATTCTCAAGAAAAATGCCTGGTACAGGTGCTCTGGATCACCGTGTATATACAGGGTGTCAATTAAAAAGGAGCCAGGCCGAATATCTCGAGAACGGCTCCGGATTCCGAAAAACGCTGAAACACGTGTTAAATTATTTTGAGCAGGACATCTTTTTAGGGGGGCGCCGATTTTGGGGGCTCTCTCTGGGGGGTCCCCAAGGGGGGTACCACCTCCCTAAATCCAATAATTCAATAGGGCCCCAATTTTTTTTTTTTAATAATCAAAAATAGGGTAAAAATTTTTAAAACTTTTGGTACAAGTTAAACGTCGACATCGTTTTTCGTTTTCGATTATATCGAAGGTCCAAGTTCGATTTGGGCCCATTTTCAAGAGGCATTACTTACTCCTCTTTGAAGAGTCGGAATTCACAAATCAAGGACACAAAAATACTCTGAAAAGCCCTTTTCAGAAAAAAATTCAATTATAACAAAAATTTATTCAAATTTTTTTTTGGAGCTCAAAAAACTTTTAGACGTTTTTTGGGCCCCAAAGGGGGGCCATCTGAAAAATTCCAATTACGACCCCTATTGAGTGATACATCAATCGAAAAGACGTAACAAAATGAGCATTTCGGCGCAAACCGGGGGTGGATATCGTTTTTACATTTGAGATATCGAATGTCAATTTACAGATTGATACTCCCGGGTTTTCACCGGAATGCTCAGTTTGTTACGCCTTTTCTATTTATGTATCAATCAATAGGGGTTGTACCTCGGAATTTTTCAGATGGCCCTCCCTTTGGGGGGCCCAAAAAAGTCTAAAAGTTTTGGGAGCTTCAAAACCACAATTTGACTAAATGTTTTTCATAATTAATTTTTTTCTGAAAAGGGCTTACTTATTAGAGTATTTTGTGTCCTTGATTTTTAAATTCCGACTCTTCAAAGAGGAGTAATGATTTTTTGAAAATTAGTCCAAATCGAACTTTGACCTTCGATGTATCAAAAAAGAAAACCGATATTGAACTTCGATTCGCACCAAAAGTCTGATAATTTCACCCTCTTTTCGATTAAAAAATAAAATATGGGGGTCCCCGTTTGAAGTATTGAATTTAGGGACGTGGGATCCGCCCTGCGGGCCCCCTGGAGGTGGCCCCGAAATCGGAAACCCCCTATAAAGATGTCCCCCTCAAGCATTTGAACACGTGTTTCAGTGTTTTTCAAAATCTGGAGCCGTTCTCGAGATATTTGGCCTAGCTCCTTTTTTAATTGACACCCTATATGCTATGAAACTTAATGAAAAGCGGTATTACAAGAATAACAACGCAGTCAAAGCAGCTTACACTGATTGACTGCATGTTATCTTTGTATCGCTAGACTGCGATACAAAATCTGCTGGCTGCTTGTTTTTTTTTTTTTTTTTTTTTTTTTTTTTTTAAACTAGAATAAAAATATAACGATGTACTGTCTTCCGTCTAATGGTATATCCTTTCAATACATTCTACATGTTTGCCAGACAAGTATAGTTTTTCAAACATTTATTTCCGCACTTACACAAAAAAAAAAGAAAGAAAGAAAGAAAGAAAGAAAGAAAGAAAGAAAGAAAAATTAATTACAGAAAATTTGAGAGGAGGATGCCCTTTGCCCAAAATAAAAACAAACGAAAAATACCAAATACAGAACCACAGACAATTTTTCACAAACTACACATTTTTAAACATTTTTGTTTATCATATCTCATTAATCATTAAAATGAAATAAATTTCCCCGTCTTGATAAAGAATATACAAATAAGGGGGTAGTCACTGACCTATAGAGAAAGAAGCAGCGCGCAGTGTTGCTTAATCAATGACGGGTCCAGCAATCTAGCAACTGTGTATTACTCTCATTCGAATGCATGAGAAACAATCGATCAGCAAAAGGGACGGTTACAAGACTTTTCGTCCTGATTTTTTTGTCCACTTTTTTTTTCGTCCTTTCTTTTTTGTCCATGACATTTAGTCCTTGATAATTTGTCCTTTCAATTTTCGTCCCGTAGCACAATTGGTCCACTCATTATTTTCGTCCTCGACTGTAACGTCCATGAGTTTTTAGTCCAATTAATTTTATGTCCAGAGTATGTCTTTTGTCCTGTAATTTTAGTCTCAATAAAAACCTTTCTTTTCTCTTTTTTTTCTGGGAATTGCATTTTCTCAAAAGATAAATTAATAAAACACCTAGTAGTAATACAATATTAATTTGCTTTTGGTGAAATTCTACTTTTTCATCTATTTCACCTGTAAACTAACAGAAAGGAGCATTGGACGAAACCAACTTTTTTTAAGGACATAAAATTGGACTAAAATTCCAGGACAAAAGACATACTTTGGACATAAAAATAATTGGACTAAAAACTCATGGACGTTGCAGTCGAGGACAAACATAATAAAAGGACAAATTGTTCTACAGGACGAAATTTCATTGGACGAATTATCAAGAACCAATTTTCATAGGACGAAAAAAAAAGGGCAAAAAATCGAGCGGACGAAAAAAAAAGGGACGAAACGTCTGTTAACCAAAGGGGGATGGCCCCCTCAAAAATAGAATGCTTCTCATAAGTTATTCAAATGGGATTAATTTCATGGTTGCCAAATCGCTGTATCTGCCTTTGTATTTAATCGCTGCATATACCTATCAATGCTATTTTCAAAGTCATTTGCGACATTTCTATCAATTTCATTGACTCTTATTTGTTACATTGAAGATCATAGTTAATGTTGTAGGGCGAAAGAAACGTCCAGTTGGCGATCACTACGGTGAGGCCCGTGGCGTATCGTGCAATTTGGCAAGCTTGAAATGTGTCCATTTATACCCACGTAAAAGGTCGAATGCGAAAGTGTTCACCGAACACCCAATAGTTCGATCTTTTTTATGGGTTTAATATTGGACAAACTGCAACGTTGCCAAATTGGACGCTACGCCACTGGGTGAGGCTGTTGACGATTTGACGAACACATTTCCAAGAAGTAACTCGCTGAAAACAATAGATTTATTTTTGGAACATATATCCATCCAAATACGTTAAAAAAATCGACCGATTTATGGACTCTCTATCACCCTCACACGCTAAAACTATGCCACTACAACTGACAGCTTTCCTCTTTGCGCGACTAAAGTTAGAGACCATTCTCGAAAAAAGCTCATCTTGAGTCTTGTTAATGAATCGTTTCAACTACGCACAGTAAACAACAATGACTGATCTGGTGGCCATTAAAAAACAGCATCTTAAAATAAAGTTCAAAATTATATTTTAAAAACTTTCAGAACCAATGTCGGACGCTCAAAATACATTCTCACTTTTTGTGGTTGGTTTTTTATTCATACAAAGGCTGTCCCGTAAATATCCGGACTGACGCTGTAACTCAAAAAGTAAGTGACTTATTTAGCTGAACTTGGTTTCATTTGAAAGAAAAAGTAAAAACAAATCGATTGAGATCAAAACCAGCTTATTTGAACAAAAATTGACCAAGTTATGACAGTTTGAACATAGGATGTAAGGAAACACCCTACCGTTTTTAGAGCAAAAATTTTTTCTCATCAAAATTTACAAACTCTTTATCACCGCTATCCTCGGAATCTTCAAGCTTCTCTCGCTCTTTCTCAAAGTATCTTCCTTTGAATCTTATGCACTTTTCCTTGCGTTCCTTCTATTTTTGAACCATAGTCTTCTTGAATTCTTCTTGAGGGATGCTTTTGAAGAATTTTTGGACTTCATTCTGGATTGCTGCCCGTGTTTCGAATTGCTTGCCGCGGAGAGCTGTCTTTAATTCCGGGAATAGCCAGAAATCTCAGGGAGCCAAATTCGGTCTAAACGGTGGATATGTCTGGTCGTTTCAACTTACAACTTATCAAGTCGTCTTCGACGTTGTCCAGTCATTTTTGTTGTAAACAGAACCCCTGGAAAGTTTTACGAGCTAATTCTACAAAGAAAAGAAAAATGCTCTAAAACAGTAGGGTGTTTCCGTACATCCCATGTTCAAACTGTCATAACTTGGTAAATTTTTGTTCAAATAAGCTGGTTTTGATCTCAATCGATTTGTTTTTACTTTTTCTTTTAAATGAAACCAAGTTTAGCTAAATAAGTCACTTACTTTTTGAGTTACAGCGTCAGTCCGGATATTTACGAGACAGCCTTTGTAGAATACTAGTCCGTTGAACCTTTCAAAATACAAATGTGGGTAGTTTTAATTTTCAAATGCATTGGTCAACAACTTGGTCACATCAGCCTATTTTGCGCCGTACTATGGTATAAGGTTGAAAAAAAAGTGGCCAAAAATCGGTGATTTTTTTCTTGTACAAAAATCATCGTTTTTAAGGTTTCAAGCTTCTGATTTAAAACTTTCCAATGACATTTCTGGACTTAAATAACTTGTTAAAAAGTGTGTGATTCTGCGGCCTCTATTGTGATTAAAATTGATCTTGAAAGTTTTTATCAATGCTATAAATTGTTGACAAAATTACTTTCTGATTTTTGGCCACTTTCCGACGATCTCGGACAATTGCGCGCCGCAGAGATGATAATCAGCTCGCGACTCACAATCAGCGGGAGGGGGGGGAGAGAAAAAAATCAGCAAATCAACGGTAATCAGCTGACTCGCTAACTTTCGGCGGGGTCTGGACTCGCTCATCGGTGCGCTTGAAAAATACAACGAACGCGCGCGTGTAGACCGTAGGTAGTGAGGGTGGAAAGTGGGAGTGAGAGAGAGACAGACAGACAGACAGGCAGACAGACAGAGACAGAGACAGAGACAGAGAGAGAGAGAGAGAGAGAGAGAGAGAGAGAGAGAGAGAGAGAGAGAGAGAGAGAGAGAGAGAGAGAGAGAGAGAGAGAGAGAGAGAGAGAGAGAGAGAGAGAGAGAGAGAGCAGCGGAGACTAAACGGAAATGAGCGAAAAAATTAACGAAAAATGAGGCAAAAAATAAATCCACTTAATTTCGGAATCGGGTTTTCTCAAGTCTCTTTTTTGTATACTTAATTTTTCTCTCCCTCTCCCTCTCTCTTTCTCTTTCTCTCTCGCTCTCTCACTCACTCTGTCTCTGTTTCCGCGCGCGAACCTTGACCTTGAGGAGCGGTTTTAGAGGTACGCGTTTTGCTTGCTCGCTGGCTCGAGAGACCATTCGGTGCAGCGACAAGCACCGACTAAAAAAAAAAAAAAAAAAAAAAAAAAAAAAAAAAAAAAAAAAAAAAGAGGGAGATAGAAAGAGAGAAACGAATGAATAGAATAAAAAATAGAAGGAGAAAGAGAAAAGAGAGAGAGAGAGAGAGAGAGAGAGAGAGAGAGAGAGAGAGAGAGAGAGAGAGAGAGAGAGAGAGAGAGAGAGAGAGAGAGAGAGAGAGAAAGAGAGAGAGAGAGAGAGAGAGAGAGAGAGAGCGAGAGCGAGAGAGAAGGAGTGAGAGAGGGGGGAGAGAGATTGGAACCAGTTCTCGCGTTTTGATGGTACTGGCAGGCGCAGAAGTCAGAAGTTCCCATCTCTGTCTCTCTTGCGCCTCATAATCAGAGACGCAACCAGGGCTATGCCTATGGATAAAAAATGAATTTCAATATTCGTTTGCATAGTTTATTGCACCTATTAATAGTGGTAGTGGTCCGGGGGGGGGGGGGGGGGGGGGGCTGTCCACTGTCTCACCAGACGCGGCGACCAGGCAGTCGGTCGATAGCCCCGCATACGGGGCTGGCCCAATCTTGTCTCTCTTTATTTTGTAAAAATTAATTTGTGGAATTATTGTGATTTTGTTGTTTTAGTATGTCTATTGTCTTGTTTTATCTCAGCAAAAAACGCCTGTCGGCGTGCTACGGTGAACGGAAAGTCCGGGCATACATCTCGTTCGTTCGAATGGCCAACTCTTTCTTCACCCCAAAAACGATCCCGGAATATTTTCGTTTCTGATCTGATGATACTGCATCTCAAAAACTCGACTTCGTTCCGATTCATGCTCTACAGGCACAGTGATATCAGGAACGAAAAGTCCTTTCTTTGATTCTCTTCTCCCTCTCTCTCTGACAAATACTATGTATGATAAAATCGCCTTCAATTCGACGGTTATGCTTTTCCACGTACACCCACTTTTTTGAGCTCGGTAATAAACTAATAACAGATCAGTTTTCATCGAAATTAATTCGAAAGGAGAGGAGAGGGGGAAAAGGGGGAAAGGGAGGGAGACTTGCCGTGACTAATAGACGAATGGCTATGCAATGTAACACCTTGTCTTTGCACCTTGCTGCTAGTGGTGAATTTCGGGGAGACACTGTAGTGGGGCAACTCTCCTCCTCAGCGAATCCGATAAAATAAATTATTTCGGTCCAAAGACCTAGTGCAATTGAAAACTACTAATTCTAGGAAATGCCCCCTCCTCGCTTATTTCCTCGACCACAAGTGTGTTCTGGATGGCCCTTGCTTGCTCTGTGCGTGATCACTCAATTTACATGGGACGAAGGTTCTGTACACACATCAATACTCACACCCCAAAAAGTCACGGCAAGTCTCCCTCCCTTTCCCCCTTTTCCCCCTCTCCTCTCCTTTCGAATTAATTTCGATGAAAACTGATCTGTTATTAGTTTATTTCCGAGCTCAAAAAAGTGGGTGTACGTGGAAAAGCATAACCGTCGAATTGAAGGCGATTTTATCATACATAGTATTTGTCAGAGAGAGAGGGAGAAGAGAATCAAAGAAAGGACTTTTCGTTCCTGATATCACTGTGCCTGTAGAGCATGAATCGGAACGAAGTCGAGTTTTTGAGATGCAGTATCATCAGATCAGAAACGAAAATATTCCGGGATCGTTTTTGGGGTGAAGAAAGAGTTGGCCATTCGAACGAACGAGATGTATGCCCGGACTTTCCGTTCACCGAAGCACGCCGACAGGCGTTTTTTGCTGAGATATCACGACTGTTTTTTACTGACGTGGTACCGTCCATTAAGTTCGTTTAGACTGATCCCACATCGTAATGCACAGCTGTTCCTACTGCGAAGATCCCACGATGGATGCGCGAATTCTCGAGGTGTAAATGCGAGGAAAGAAAGCTGTCAGGAGGAAGAGAATAGCGAGGAAACCCCTTTAGTAAAAAGACAGTCAACGATATAGTATGTCCCGCAAAATAAGGGGATGAAAAAGTGATCAGTATTCAGTGGTAAGAAGAAATCGGACCATGCCGAGTCATTGGTTAGTCCAGCCAGACCGTAGCGCTCTGAACAGCGGTTTGCGGAACTACTGTAATTCGCAGGGCAGCCGCTGCGGTCTCTCAGCGCTGAGCATCTAAGCGAATTACAGATAGCCACTATAAAGCGAATCATCCAGTCACTGTGAAGCAGAAGTTAGTCCATGGCCATATCCGGCCCGTAAACAAAAGGACTGGGAACTTGCGACTTTCAAACTAATTTTGAAGTAATAAATCCGCGTCTGATTTAAAGAAACTTGGTCTCCTTTGAAAGCTAAATACGACTATTTTTCTGACCATTCTTTAGTTTGTTCTCAAATGTCCTTTTTGCTGAGATATAATGAGCGAGAAAATAATTTCTCCGTGTTGTTTACATTTGTGAAAGCAGAGCATAACCTCTTACATATGTATGTTTTCAATTTTGGTCCGAAACAGTCCAAAATTACCTCTTCAGTCTTCATGACTTTGTTAACTTGGTGTGCTCTTTGTTTATTTTTCGTGCATGTTCTACCAGGAATATCAACTCAAGCTCGCACTCTTGAATTCACAACCTGTACCTACAATGTTAAATGTTGTTGCCCATTACCTATATTTTGTGTAAACGCAAGCTGAATCTATTTTACGTTTGTCAGAAAACCGGTTGCCGGTTCTTTAAGTTCTGAAGTTTCCTCTTGAGTTTCATTTAGTTTGAAGACTTCCATCAAGCTTCTATGGAATCAGTGCATTTCCAAAATTACCTAGTGATTAGAGTCGGGCAAATAGGAGCGTAATTGATTACACGATTTCTGGCTAATCGGTAATCGTCAAACCTTTGGATGGTAATTAAATGTACCTATTCTTACTAGATAAATAGTAAACTTCAGGGTCTTTTAGGTTAGATCCAAATCTTCTCCAACTAATATGATAGATGGCTTGTAAAAAGTCATCCCTGATTACCATGAAATCGTGTAATCGATTACCACCATATTCTGACCAACTCTGCTAGTGATACACGAGTTCCTCTCACTTTCTTCGATTAGTTATTGGTTGTGCTCATGAATTTTCAAGTTAATGTTGCCATTCTCTGTTGCGCCTTGAGATGAAGGAATCCCTAATATTTCCGCTAAAAAATTCTTGAGCTGCAAGGCAGCGGAAATCGTTCTCCCTGACTGCTTGCTGAGCAAAACTTGATGCTAAGTATATTTAAGGGCAGTTGAGCTTGTCACTACTGTATGACATTTTTTTAAGTTTGGAGCAGAGGGTTTCTTGAAGGACCCAAATCTAGACAGTCAAGCATGAATCGGGTATTTTAATCATGCCACTGAGTTTAAGGTATGCTGAATTTTTCTAATAGTTGAACAGACAAATCGAGTGACAGTTTCTTACTCGACAGTTTAGTTCCTAGAGAGCTTTTAGAGCATCAATTAGCAGGGTGGTTGCTATAGCAGAACCATTTTGAGTATCGGGTTCTGACAAGTAGGAGTGCCTACTTCCAAACTGCATCAAGGCACAGCGGTGAGCGGTTGATAAACATCCAGTTGAAACTCTGCGCTAATCAACTGCTCAACGAAGCATGTTGATGCGGCTCGGAAGCAGGCACCGCTCCTTGTCAGAACCTCATACTCAAAACGGTCCTGCTTCAACTCATCATAATCTTGTTTGGTCAGTGCAACAGCTGGGTTCTGAAGTGGAGAAGGAGCTCGACCGATAATCTTTGGCATTTTTAGGTGCTGTTGTGTGGCCCAAGCCCGTATGCCATCGTTCCAGCATTAGTTTTCATATGGCATGATGGAATGAAATTATATTGAATAAGAGAGATTTAGCCATTCATGAAGGAGCGCCTTAAAAGCACATTGTATAAGTCTACGGAAAATTTGGTTTTGGAGAAATGAATACATTGAAACATAGCTAAAGATTATCGGTCGAGCTCTGCCTGCACTTGTGAAACGAGCTCTAACCTCATGAAAGAATCTGACTGACTTGATCAAGGATAAGTGGATCGGCTCAAGCTCGTTAAGTTGTAAGCTGTCAAGGTGCTGGCATTATTGTTTCGAGAAGCCTCTCAAGGTTGCGGTAGGTACCTACTTTTGATCACTAACTGGAAGCTAACATTTTCATTTATGGAACAAGATTGAACGGGTTACTCTTGGCTGATAAAAAATTACCGCAGTTGGAAGAAATTAGTTGGCTAGTTCCGTTCTGATGGATCGTGTGAACCATGCCTGCTAACCACATGAAAAGAGTGCAGCATTCCATAGCGTTCCTGTTTAAAAATTAGCCTTTAGTATACGGACGGATTGATGGATTAGCTATCCGTGATACATCTAAGCGCATCGGTGAGCGATTGGTTAGCTAAGAGTTTCCGCTCATTGCCACTAAGCGCATCGGTGAGCGATTGGTTAGCTAAGAGTTTCCGCTCATTGCCAACCAACCTTCACTGATGCGTTTTAATGAATTTTGGAAGCTTGCTCTGCGACTTGTTAGAGCATATTTGCACCTAATCAACAACAGGTCAGGAGTATATCATGGATAGTTGTAAGTTTAACTTAAACCCAAGTAGAGCGAGACCATTTTGAGTGTCGGGCTCTGACAAGTAGCTGTGCCTCCTTCCGAACTGTATCAACACGCATCGCTGAACGGTTGGTTTTGGATGCAGTTCAGACACCGCGACTTGTCGGAACCTGATACTCAAAATGACTCTGCTGTAGAACTTCTTGTGTTGAGCATGCAAAATGACGATACCGACCAATTAGATTATTACGCCTTAGATAGGTCCAGGTTACACAGAATCAATCAGAATATCCACTAATTGACACTCAATCAGGAAGTTACCCGGAGTATTTGAAATTTACTTGTAAATAGATATGGAGCGATGTAACTACATTGATTGCATGATGGCTTATAGCGCAAGGTCATTTGACAAGAGTTGGCGGACTAAATAGAATGTCAAAAAATTTGACCGCGAAGCACATTCCTTTGAAATTGAAAGAGGGCTGACTCCCTGTAGGACCTTCAAAACCAAACATGTAAAGGTAGAGAGATGAGACTCAATTTCTAGGAGAAAGGAATTCCACATACAATCACAACATGATGGAAGTATATCGCAAGTCAGCACATCACTAAGAACAGGTCTATTCAGAAGTTCCCATTGTTGAACCTTTGAACTCTTACCAATTCACAAGTCAGAGTTACTACAGACGCAAGCAGAGTAATTTTATTACGTTGAGCATAAGCAATGAATAGGTAGCTGAAAGTTGATAGAATAGGAAAAAGGAAATACATATGCCAGGAGGAGACTAGGAGAGGTTAGGGCAGGGACCGCTATGTAAACAACGTAATCTGGATTCTGGGTTGTATCAGAGAGCCTCTTCGATGCCTAGTAAGTTTTGGTAGTTAAAGGAGAATTCTGAGGATTAAGGTAATGAAAGATCAGATTTCTCATCCTTTTTATCGAAAGATAATAACACTACGAGCACAGAATAGTATTAATTGTCCTCCTGATTCCAGCAGAGGTTGGCTGCCGATGTGATGTATTCGGTGGTTGATGCGGTTGGTAGCATATTGATTGATTTGCGAGCCGCACGGTCCGTTACATCTTTGTTTTTCTTAGGTTGCCACGACTTGCTTTGAGGCAAATCATTTGAAATTCCCAGAATTTGCAAACGAGATTTCTCGCTTACGAGATAAAATTAAAAGTCAAAAAGTAGAAAAGTATCAAAACGAACTCAAATGGAGACGATTGGTATACGGCGATATAGGGTTTCGTTCAGCCGTTAATTCGGTAGAGAGTCATATTAGAACAAAACGGTCCAAACGAAATGATTCTTGTAATTATAGTGTGTGGTCTCTTTTTCGTTCTGTTGGGACTTTCCGTTTTGCGTTTGACCAAACGCTATAATTTTGTTTTTTGTTTTTGTTTTTTGTTTATTATTTAAACAACAAAGCTGCAGGCTGATTATGAACGGTCGTATCTTAATGCTATCGAGTCGATGATGGAGTGCGTGTTATCTTTATGGGTGTTGCCATTCCGAAAGGTTTCATTCCGATATAAAACCTCCCATCTCTACGGAACTTCTCAGATAGCTCAGGAGTCATCGGAGAATTTTCGTAGAGATGGGAGGGTTTTTATCGGAATGAAACCTTTCGGAATGGCACCACCCATAAGATAACACGCACTCGATCATCGACTCTATACCATTACGATACGACCGTTCAATCAGCCTTCTGCTTCTCCAGTACGGTTACTGCTGAAGGGGGAACATACTAAATAACTGGAAGACAATCTCTATTGAGATACAATATATGACATAATCGATCGGTATCGATTAGAATTCTTACGTCTCAATTCCGACCAATAGGTTGTGAAAGGTACGGAAAGCGACATTTGTTTCGAAAAATTATCATAATGATACAACCTACAGAAGTTCCAATGATGATGACTGAAGTTGGAATTATAAACTTGGAACTCATGTGTGTTATGTTTCATTTTGATAATTTTTCGACACATATATCGGTTCCCGTACCTTTCACAACCTATTACGAGGAATTGAGGGTATTGAGACGTAAGAATTCGAACAGACGCCGTCAGTGGTTACTGTCTATGTGTGTATGAAGTCAGCTGTGATGACAGTCGGTCATGATTATTTGAATGTGTCGCGCTAACCCCGCGAAATATCGTGCACGTGGTGGTATAAGATACAGGGGGGAATAGTTTCTAGTCTTTTTCGCAATTTGTGAGTTTAAAAATGAATGTTGGCGTTTCCTGGTGCTGCCATTCTCATTTTACGGCTTATTACCAATGAATTGATACTTTAAGATGATTCCAGGGTCGATTAGTTCCAACTGTCGACACCACGTCAGGCTGCTCAAAAAGTCAACAGCTTTTTGCTAAATTTGACGAATTCATGCTAAAAACACGAATTTGAGGAACGTCAGCACCTGCGAGCATACTTCAGGCTGAAACACTCAAAAATAAAGCCGGAAATTATGGAATACGAAACTTCCCGTAAGCCGCAATGAGTGCGAGTGAGGCAGATAGACTTATCATCACTCGCGCTCACTCTCACTCACTAAGCTTATGGCGAAATTAATTTTAAACTCCTTTTGCTCATTTGGGCTCAAAAAATCCATAAAAATTTTTTGCAGGTGCGGACGTTATCGGATTTTTCGTTTTATCTATGGTTTCAGTTTAAAACGCCAAAAACACGACTTTTCCAAAAAGCGACTATAGTGGCTCTATCCATTGGATTGAAATCTGGAAAAGTTTCGCCTGGAATCTCACCTTAACCCTTTACTGCATGATTTTTTTCCCAATAAAATAATTTTTTTTCAGTGCAATTTTGATCCTTGAGACAGAGAAAAATAGTGAAAAAATTCTTTCCATTATATTTCAATGGTAAAGAGCCTGAATATTAATTGTTCCAAATATGGCCTTACCCACATTTAGGTATCCATGCAACTGAAAATAAAGTTTTCAGGCTAAAAAAAAAAAAAAAATAAAGTAGTAAAAAATAAGTTAGTAAGTTTCAATAGTTTTTTTTTTTTTTGTATAAGGTACCCCTGCGTTACTCCCAAACATAACAATGAAAATCGGAAAATCTCTATCAGATTTTCAGTAAGCTATTTTCAACCACTCTGCACGTTCTCTGTCCTGTGCTGCGCGCTCTAGGACAAAATCGACAATTCTTACTCGTTTAGTATCTGTTCCACATGTGACCCACCATGCAGCGACAGTACAACTCAAGTCCCCTACTTTTAGATAAGGCTTCAAAGTAATTGTTCCAGATCTGGGCTCATCTGCAGTTCAGGGTTAAAATGCTCTAGCCGAAGTGTGAAAACAGAACCGCTATTGTTTGCTTTAATAGCTTAAATTTCCGTTCAAAAATTCGCTTATAGTCAAAATACATTGAATCAGAGTTTGTTTGGAGCCGCAGAGGTCCTCAAACGGCAATTGGTACGATACAATCGCTCTACTATAAACGGTCCATCACCTTAGCAACAACCTTAGCAATAACCTTTCCCGCAGCGGGAAAGTAAATGATCAGCCAAAAGGAGTCATCGAATATATAAACGAAGCGGCAGCACTGATGTTAGGCCCAGTATTACGGCCCTTGGGTTTTGGGCAAACCATCAAAAGATCGTAATACTGGGCCTTAGTGCTGTTCCTATATTGGGATATCGATCCACTGTGCGGGGGGTTCCGCTTCCCGCGATCCACATGTCGGAACGGTGGTGGAACGGAAAGAAACCCCAAAGAAACTTGTTAACACGCACCGAACATCGGCGCAAAAAGCGGGGGGGAGAGAGAGAGAGAGAGGGGAAAAGAGGGAGAGAGAGAGAGAGAGAGAGGGGAGAGAGAGAGAGAGAGAGAGAGAGAGAGAGAGAGAGCGAGCAAAACACAGCTTCGCACGCGTGTTAACAAAGGGTCGTCGCATCGCATCGGGGGGAAATAAAAAAGATTAAACGGTAACAATAAAATCTAAGTACTTATTACTTATTGTTAATTAAACGATATTCACTGACAATGCGCTGTTGTAGCGCACGCTATTGATGATTGGTTGTGGTTAGCTCATGGTATTGTTCTGGAGGACGCAAAATTCACGCTTCGCTCGATGCGTTGTGATTGTGTTTTGTTTTCACGCTTGGGTGAATTATAGGCGGCTTGTCTTGTCAAAGATCGATTTATCGTTTATTTATTCCATTTAGATTAATACGAAATTATCGATTCCTTAATCACCAAACAAACGATTCTTTTTCGTTGGAATATGAGGAGAATACATTATTTGATCGCAAAGACGTACTAAATAACATGATTTAGAGGTTACAATGTGAGTATTTACTACTTAGTTACGATCAGTTTATCGGTTTTTATTCTCTTTAGATTAATATGAAATTATCGATTCCTTAATCACCTAACAATCGATTATGTTTCGTTGGAATATGAGGAGAATACATTATTTTATCGCAAAGGCGTACTGTGGAAATGAAAGCATTTATTGGTTACATTGTAAGTATTTACTACTTAATTACGATTTAGTTTCTTGTTTTTTTTCTCTTTAGACTCATACGAAATTATCGATTATTTGAAACCTCATTTAAAAAGGCACCTTTCAACGCCAATGACAAATCAAAATATTAATTTGAGCGAAAGTTAAGTGTTGACTTCAGCCCCCCCTCCCCCTCCCTCCCCGGTTGACAAAAATTAAACAACTGGACATCCCTAAACGAATCTCAAAGCGGTCTATCAACCCTGAATTCAGGAGATTTTTTTGAGGATAGAGCATTCCTTTGTAGCTGGATCAACCTGTTTCTGTTCTGCGGGGTGTCATGGCACATGCCCTTAAACACTTAATACCAAATGACTTGTCTTAACCCTTAAAGACCAGGGACCAATAAATGTTCAGTGCAGACGGTCCTGCACCCAGATGATTGGTGTGCACCTACGGCCTTTTAAAAGCACACGTAAACGCTCACCATCCAACGTCTTTCGGGGACCGTCTGAACCGAACATTTATTGGTCCCAGGTCATCAGTTCAAAAGAACGCCTCTTCTTCGTTTATACAGTGAAGATAGTTAACTATTCGTACTCGGGGGAATTGGAATTGCCTATACGACGAATTGAAGGCGAGGTTAGTTCAAAAGAACGCCACTCTTCCGTTTATACAGGGAAGGTAGTTAACTATTCGTACTCGGGGGAGTTGGAATTGCCTATACGATGAATTGAAGGAGCCCGACGAGACCTTATCTTGTGAGTGTTTTCATCGATAATTAATCGCGTTCATCGAGAATGAATACTGAAACAATATGAAATATAGTAGAGGAGAAAAACGAGTATTCTCGGGCTTGGCCCATAAAGGGTTAAACAAAATTACAATCATAGCGTGGCACACTTCACCAATACATAAGTTGTATTGGAGACCCCGCTTTTCTTTATACTCTAGCGTTAAGCTCACCATTCTTTAATGGCGCAACCTGTAGGAACTTCTTCAGCTCTCTTATTTACCCTTTAAATGTATAAGAAGAAAAATGATTGAGCGAGAGGCATAGGTGTAATATGGGGGCAGGGGGCTAAGCCCCCCCCCCCCCCCACCAGCAAATGTTGGGGACAAAAGACGTTGAGCCATCTGGTCTCATACGGTTTGGCAAAGCCCAAAATGTCGGTTCTCATGGAGAATTCAAGGAGTAAAAACAAGAAGGAATTTTCATACAGGATGTGTTTTTCCCGAAAATTTGCCTGGATTGCAAGAGAAAAATGATCATCAAGGAGCTGCAAGGTCAGAATTATTGGTATCAAACACATGAGAAGCAAAAACAACAAAAAACAAACAAAAAAATGGGTCATCGGTTGTTTGTCCTTCCTCAGCCTCCCGTAGCCCAATTCCTAGTTCCGCTCATGGAGAGGGGATTATCCCATTTTTTATCCTTGCCTATCATACAAGTTTCAATGGGAAAAAAAGAAAAATCGTGTTTTGGGTTTTGAAAAAGAAAAATCATGGGCATTGAGCCAAACCGTACCTTTTAAAAAAAAAAAAAAAAAAAAAAAAAAAAAATCTAATTTCGTCTCCTGACAATTAAAGGAGGAATGATAATGAAAAAAATTAACTTTTCCCTCAAAAAAAAAAAATTGAAGGTCCGAATAGTCTTATAGTTATGACAGTGGGGGACCCCCCCTCCCCCCCCAAAAACCCCACTATGCTGAAGAAATGGGTGTAACGGCGTGAGCGGCGCGGCGCGGCGAAGCAAAGTGTTTAAATGCTTTCCGCTGCGTCGCATTATTTTGTAACCAGCGAATCGGACGTTTAAAAGACTTTGATTTTGGTTACTGATTAGTCACAATCGTCGATAATGTCATTAGATGTTCATTCTTTCCTTCCGCGGGGTTGTCAGACCGATGATCTGCTGTTTTGCGCAAGAAAATTTAATGACATTCTTATATTCAACGATGATTCCGCCGCCCCGGGTTGAAGATGTTACGGAATTGTTCCGGTTCAGGGCTCCGACAGTGGCGGCTCGTGCGATTTGGCAACAGTGTTTTTATCCCATTTAAATACATGGAAAACAATCGAAACTCGAGGAGGCTGCCAGCCTCCGCTTGAATCGTTTTTTACCCAAGTTTAAGTGGGGAAAAATGCATGGTTGCCAAATCTCACGGGCCGCTACTGGGCTCCGATCGCAATAACTCAAACTGTAATCATGGAAAGTAATTTCTGTCTGCGCTGAAACATCTTGAATTAGTTATTACATGGTTAATTACAGGTCTGAAAGTACTATTCATTGAATTCTTTAGGAGAGGTGCAAATTTCAATTTTTACTGTGACTCTGCCTCCGCTCTGGGTCCCTGGCCACAGCACAACCAAAACGATGTCAAAATTAATGGACTCCATAAATAGACCAAAATAAATTGGACAAAAAAACTTTGGATATAAATCATTGGACAGACTGTCATATAACCCACGCGTTTAAATGGAGCTCTTGCAAGGTTTTGTTGTACACAAATGACCTATCAATTGTGATGTAAAATGCTGCGAAAATAACGACGAGACCATTAAAAAAATCTAAATTTCACTCCTCGCAGAGAAAAATCAACTTGAAATTTCGGGTGACCACCCTTGCATATAATCACCAACCTTGGGTTTGGACCCCAAACAAAAGAACAGGACATGAAGTTTAAATGCCGCCTCCCTCGTTTTTACGCAATGTAGAACTTTTCTATAGTTATCACCGTACTCCTAGAGACATAATGTGTATAAATAGACCTTTAAATTTCCCTTTAAATTAACTTTTTGAAAGCAAATTCATTAATCTCATTTTTCTATTCGTAGGTTATGTTCTTTTGTTTGGGGTCCGAATCCGAGGTTGGTGCATACATGCAAGGGTAATCACCCGACATTTCAAGTTAAGTTTACACTGCGAGGAGTGAGGTTTAGACTTTTCTAATGGTCTCATCGTTATATTTTCGCAGCATTTTACTTCAGAATTGATAGACCATTCGTCTACAGCAAAACCTTGCAAGAGCTCCATTACCAAGACCAGAAAAAATAAAGAGAATCACACTACGAAAGTCTAAAATTAAGTAAAAACTCACGTAACTGATATAACGGCAAGATCGTAATGGCGGTTCGACGCAAGTATCATGGGAGATTCCTGTCAAACGTCACTTTCTCTACGGAAACGCAGAGGTATGTCTCAATTTAGATAGGAGTCTCCCATGATACCTGCGTCTCTCCGCCATTAAGCCGGATTCTGAAAGTGAATTTCGTGATTTTTTAGTGTATACTCATCGTCATTTTTACAGGTTTTAATGGCAGAATCAACTCTTCAATCCCCTTTAGCAAAAGTTTGCAAGAGCCCCATTCATTAATAAAATCACAAATTGCGAAAAACACTAGACACTATTTACCCCTTGTATCTTTCACGATATTTTGCGGGGTTATAGCGCGGTACACTAAAAAACCATGGCCGACTGTCATCACAACTGACTTCATAAACAAATAAACAGTAGATACTGACGGCGCGGGGCGGCGCCTATCTTCGACTTCTTACTTCTCAATATCCTCAATTCCTCACAATAGGCTGTGAAAAGTACGAAAACCGATATTAAAATAATCAAAATGAAACAATAACACGCAGGAGTTACAATAAGGGTGATGACTGTAAAGGGGCAGCTGCAAGGGTCTGACTTCTTGTGTTTTTTATAAAGAAAATGAAAGTACTTGAAGAGCAGAGAACAAAGTACTATCATTTTCTTTATAAAAAACACAAAATTTTGGACCCTTGCAACTGCCCTATTGGAATCATGCTCGGAACTCCTGCGTGCCATAGTTTCATTTTGATCATTTTTTGACTCAAATATCGGTTTCCGTACCTGTGAGGAATTGAGGATATTGAGACGTAAGTATTCTAACAGACATCGCCAGTGTTTACTGTTTATTTGTTCATGAAGACAGGTGTGATGACAGTTGGCCACGATTATTTGAATGTGCCACGCAAAACCCCCGCGAAATATCGTGTACGTGGTGCGGAAAGATATATACGGGGATGAATAGTGTCCAATGTTTTTCGAAATTTTTGAGTTTATTAATAAATTTTGGTGTTTTCTGATGCTGCCATTGTCATTTTTACGATTTTTTTAGACGAATTGATACTTTAACCCTACACTGCATAGTGTATCACTGGTGATACATGATGTAAAAAGCCCTATATCAGACATTGTAATGTATATTTTGACTTATTCCAAATTGTATCACCAGTGTCACATTATAAGAAAACATAAAAAGAGGCGCAAACATTTTTCAAAAGACCACCAGCACTCATTATAATGCATTTAATAAAAGAAATCATGGTTGGGGGAAAATTTGTCCCCGTATCCAATTCAACCCCAATTTCATTATTTTTACGAAGCTTCTGGCATTTGCTCTTTGAAAAATCCAATTAAAGGAAAAAATTCTTATTTTTTTGAAAATTTTGAAATTGTTTTTTTTTTTCTCGCCATTTCTTATGGTGTTATAGCACTTTTAAAAAACAAAACAAAAATGGAAAAATGAGAATTTTCACCGAAAAACTGTCTAATTATTTTTTTTTCTATTTTTCCCATATATGTGACCACTTAATGAATCGAAAAATCCAGTTTTGGTTGAAAAAAAAAATCCCATGCAGTGAAGGGTTAAACCGCTCTAGCGGAAGTGTGCAACAAACCCAGTGCCCTTCTTTCTCTCAGGCCATTTAAACGCATGTGTTAGAAGAGGATATAAGAGGGGGGGAAAATGACTGCAGTGAAAGTGACTACCCCTCATCTGTCTTTTTCTCACGCATAGGCTCCGATGGGATTTTTTTTTTTTTTTTTTTAACAGTACTATTACATTACTTATTACTAAACTTACACCTACTATACATTTGAGTATATCTATGTGCTATTTATAACTTACACTTAATTTTAATTTTTAACTTGCGCTGTTATTCCAGTAACAGAATATCTTTGCTGGAATAGCAGGTAACATGAAATAAATATAGTTCACCTCCCGTTGGGGGTAGACTGTGTCTGAACCAGTAAATACAACAAATTCGATGGGAAATGAGAGAGAACATAAATTCTTGGATCCACCAGTGGCGCCCACAGTGTCTTCAGTGCCCGGAATTCAAAGTCGGGTATGCAGATTGGCAACGTTGCTTCCGCTTCTTGTTGACTGTTGGCTTGACTGAGTGACCCGGCTCTTGGCTTGATGTCCCATCTCGTTCGCACGGAGCGCGCCCCTCGCCGCACAGTAGAGAGAGTCAACGGGAGAAGCCGGACATTTAACTTCACAACTTTAAATCCTTGTATCTTTGTTAATACTCAACTTAGAAGTTTAAAAGTAGTTTCATTGGTTTTATCGTCAAATTTCCTACAAGAATCACTACTTACAATGCATTTTGTAACTTTAATAACACGACAATTTTCATTTTTAGTAATTTCGTCCATGTCCGACGCCTATCGTTGACTCGTCCCACTGTGTGCCGTGCGGCTGCGGCTGTGCGTTCAGTCGCAAGGTTGCTAAAAGCTTTCTAGGCGCTTTGCTCCTTGCTTGCTATATCATCCTCTGGTAACCTTGTCACTGGTGACACTCCGACTCCGCTAACCACATCCAAAGTTGCCAAGTCGACTCGTCAACAATCGATTATGCGGTTTTATCCAACGATCTATAGCGATAGAGAAGATTTGTGGGGCGTGATATTGAAACATCTCGGAGGTAGCCATGATCATAGCCGTAGCCAGGATATTGTCTTTCTCTCTCTTAGCCCATTTGATTACACGCGTTAGAAAAGGATGGATATAGGGGATGTCACGTGACTTCAGTCCCTGTTTCTGTCCTTTTCTAACACATGCTTTAAATGGGCATTAGAGAGAGAAAGACAATCTCATGGCTATACTTGTTTTTAAGGGTATAGCCGTAGCCAGGATATTGTATTTCTCTCTCTTAGCCCATTTAAACGCATTTGTTAGAAAAGGATGGTTATAGGGGCTGTCACGTGACTTCAGTCCCTGTTTCTGTCCTTTTCTAACACATGCGTTCAAATGGGCTAAGAGAGAGAAAGACAATATCCTGGCTACGGCTATGGCCATGATGTAAATCTCTTATGGACGTCTTTCACTCAGGCTCGGTTTGTTTGCCTCATATTTTTTAACGTTTAAATTTCTAAAAAAAAATTGTGACAAACAGGGGCGGATTTACAATTTACATCTCTTGAGGCCTTACACAATTTTGAAGTTGAGGCCCCCAAGAAAAGTGGTAGGATCCCCGGGGGTCTGAGGGCATCCACCAGAAAGACGGGGGGATTGGGGGTTCTCTCCCTATTAAGCGTGCCGTTTATATACGGTACGCTTTTTGTTTTCGTTTTCATATCTAATATATAGGTTGCATGCTTTGCTTATGGCAAAACCTTGGCGGGAAAGGTTTGAAAAATTAAAAACGTTTTTTCATAAAACTGGTTTCATTAATTGTTAATTTATTGATGCAATCCAGGAGGTCTCGGCGTCTATTTTCTTAAAATTGTAAAAGTTTTGGTATTCCTGTTCATTTCAATAAGTTATTAAGCGTCAAAGTCGAATTCCTTTGAACGAGAATTCCATACAGGTCCAGCAACCTAAATCATTTGTGCCAACGTATGAGTCAAAATTCCAAGGCAGGAGGGGGTGGAAACATCTCCCGCAGGAACCCTCTTTGCCCCTCGCCTTTGGGCTCCACCGGTCACAAAATTTCTTCACGGTGCATTAAGTGGTCGGGCCGCGCAGGGTCTAAAGACTCATAAATGTGTCAAAATCTGTTTGACGAGGGTTTCGAAAAGAAGTGACGGCAGGTATTGATGAAAAGCGGGAAGGGTATAGAAAAGAGAGGGACTCATTCATATCCTTAAGTAGACCTGTTTAGTGATGACGTCACGATCAGAATTGGTTCCAAACAAATGCTCTATCTCTCACTCTCGTTGATTTACCTATTAGATCAGATCCAAATTTTCGAACGCAAATTTATGCTAGTTAAAAAACAGTTTTCTCAAATTTTATTGCACCATTAGATTCCACGTATTTTAAAGCATCTTTTCACTCTAACATAATTCCTAAAAGATCACAAGCGAATTTACAATCACAGTTATACCGAAAGATGTTCTGCGTTTTGTCCTCGTCTTACTCACGGTCTCTAATGGGAATATAACCGCCATGACACTCAATCATTCCAACTTCTCTTCGTATCGAAGCTATTGTTCGAGGTATAACACATGTCGTGATGGTGCTGATGAGCCTATATCCTAAAATTTTGTGCTCATAAGAAACTGTGAGTGTGACAAGGACAAAACATAGGACTTTCTTCAATATAACTGTGATTGTGCATTGATGCGCGATGTTTCAAAAAGTTTGTGGTATAGCGGGCTCATATTTTATCACTGAGAAAAAAGTGGCTGTTAAAACTGTATAAGAATAGAGCCATAGATGATTTCGCCTTATTTCAATCATGAAACCTATCGCTGCTATAGTCAGCACGCTTGAATCTACACGAATTCCGATTGTCTCTATGGAATTTCGATTATTTCTATGGGAAAAAAAGCGCGGGAATATATATCCTATCGGAAAATTCATTGAAACGATCGGAAATTTTTATAAGGGACGTGGAACTCAATGGTGTGATAAACACAACTGGTGCAAAAAACATGTTGTTTACTAGCACTTGTATTTGAAAATTTGGATCGTGTTTCATATGGGAAAACCCACGAGAGCGCGAGTGAGGCGGAGCCTTTTTTTTGGGAAACCCAAATTTTTTTTATGACGTCACACTAAACAGGTCTTGGTCATTGGAAAAATTTGAAATTCCGGGGGATCGGCAAATTGAAAACCCCTTAATGAGCGTCTATGCAAACAAGGGATTTTGAGGAAATTTTGGGCGTTTTGTTGCGAAAAAAAGGTTTTTAAAATCCAGAACAAAGGGACGGGGGTAAAATTCGCATTAATAGCTCTAAAAACAGAGAGGGGCTGTCACGTGTCTTTTACCCCTGGACAGCCTCCTCGCTGCGGCTATGGAATTGACTGTGGAATAACTTATTTACCTACTCTAAAAAGTTTCTCGCGTGTACAGTATTTTTTACTGGAAGCTTCTTCAAATTTTGGAAATTATAGGTCCATATGGAACTTTGCTTCTCCAACACAAAAACTGATATCGACCAATGGCAACAGAAAAAAAAAATAATATTACAATGCGTTGTAATGAATAATGGCTTAGTTTTGACGGTAAACTTTCGATATTTTTCAACAAAATAAATGGGGGAGGGGGAAATAAAATCCACAAACGTCTTAAACCTCCACACCTACTAATATAACCCCTAGAATGCTTGACGTGTAAAGGGCACCTGAAATGGTTAGTTCTGTATATTAAAGGATTATTTTTTCATGAATTCGCAAGTGTTCTATTTATGTATCTTACACATCTATATCGTGACAATCGCAATAAGTGCTGACAGCACCTAAAACGGAAAA
>VMOF01000013.1:13396015-13477913 GCA_011764245.1 Trialeurodes vaporariorum | reverse complement strand
GGGACGTCAGTTTATATATATAACTAGCCTTTCCCAAGCCCCCTACGGGCGCCCTCCACGGCCAGCATTCTAGGGTTACGGGCTAGTTGGTAGTTGGTAAAAAATGATAAAATGAAACGGAGTATTGTTGCTGAGAATTAAAGAGATGAAAATGTAAGAATGTGAGCGCAAAGCGCTTGCACTTTCTTGTATTAAATAAATAAAAAAAAAAGATATTCCCGGGCAATGCGTAAAAAGAACTAATAAGACGCGGAGGATACCAAAATAAAAGCGTTGAAAATCGAAGAGGAATTATAAAAGAGAAGCGAGTGCTTAAAGGTTACATATAACGGTGACAATCCACGGAAAAAATAAATGCACAATGCGCTAAGAATGTTTTCTTAAAAAAAAAAAAAAAAAAAAAAAAAAAAAAAAAAAAAAAAAAAAAAAAAAAAAAAAAAATTAAATCAAGAGCATACTGCAAAATATTGGGAACGTTATTCAACGATCCCAAGTGATATAAGTCGAAATGATAAAAATTTAAAGAATAAATGAAAAGAGAGGAAAGAAGAAGAAAGGCAAACGAATGGTTAATACGAAGAATGGGAGTGCGTTAGTCGAGAGAGATGAGCGCGAGCGTCCGTAAGGAATGAGAGAGAAGGTTGCGGGTGCGGGCGAGCGACAGAAAAATTTGGAGAAAGAACGAAGTAATCAGTGCGCAAGAGATGAGCGGCGACCGAACCTCCCCCCTCCACCGCTCTCGCTGCACTGACTCGTCAACTGATAAGGTGAGACTCTGCCGAGCGTAGAGTGGAGGGGAGGGGCAGATCAGAGAATCCAGCTCAGGCGATGGCGCGGAGCATCGCGTCACCTCGCTGTCCGTGCGTCGTGCGAAAATGAGTTTTCACTCTTATTTTAAAATTCATTTTGCGGCGCTCACAGACGACTTTTTCAAAAACTGTTCGGACAGATTTTTTCTAAATACCCTAAGGAATCATCGTGTCAAATTTGAGGGAAATCGCTTCGGCCAATTTTCGGGAAATAGAAAAAACATTTAGGAGGGACGACAGCTTTATATATATAATTGCCTCTGGTTTCTCCATCCTTTTGTCTGAACTTAAAAAAAACCTCCAATTTTACGATTCAACCCGATGATTATTGACCTCAACGTATGCTAGTGAAGTAAAATCTTCAATATTTTAAATGTCTCTTCAAAGACATAATATTCGTCTCTCTATTCTTTCCTTGGACCAAAATAACTGCCCATTTTACAATCCAAATTCATAGGCTGACCGTGACCAAAAAAGTGGGGGGGGGGAGCTAAAAAGTGACGACCCTTTTTTTTATTGCTGTTCAAGTGTGATGACTTTTTCCCGATGTTTAGCCACTCCGCCCAAAAAGGTGGGGGGGGGGGATATAGCACTCCCTAGCCTCTGATACGGTCCACCTATGATTCAAATTATCTAATGATTTTTGGACTTCAAATTATATGCTACGGAAGTAAAATTTTTAGAAATGACTACGAGTGTGGGAGGGGCCCCCCTACCCCCCTCCCATTGGAAGTTGTCCTCTTTTAGAGGGGTGCGGAGGGTGTGGGAGATGCTCCGATGATTTTTGTTCTTGGAGGGGAGGGAGGGGGATCACACTCGTCAAATTATGCTACTGCTATGAAGCTGCAACCAAGCCATTTAGTATTGGGGCTTCGATGAAAAACACAGCGGGAGTATATTGATTCAGAGTCCCAGTGGATAATCATGATCACATTTTCTGTGTTTACACGGAGAAAAAAAAACAATAGGTACCCTGTTTTGACAGCAATCATTGCTGTTGTTCCAATACGGCAAATTACTTCACGGAAATGACCTTACATTAGTTTGCTGTTGGAACAACCGCTAATTTTAGTTGAACTGATTTTCCGATGGAACAACGGCAAAAAGCTGTTATCACAGGCATTTTGCTTCAGTCGTTATTTAGTCTAGTATTTCGAGGGGGGCTACAGCCCTGTACACCCCCTGACCCCCCCCCCCACAACCGTGGCAAGCCACAACGGAATTTTGGTGTTTTTCCGGGGACTACCTTTTCAGAGGCTATAATCACTTCCACAGCCGAAAATTGCGGCTACATAATAAATTATTTTACTTACTAATATATTTTCTCTCTCCCTCCCCCTTTTTCTCTTTTCACTCTTTTTCCTCTTCCTTTCTCCTCTCTCTCTATTTCTTCTCTCTCTCTCTCTCTCTCTCTCTCTCTCTCTCTCTCTCTCTCTCTCTCTCTCTCTCTCTCACCATTTCTCTTTCTCTCTATCTCACCCTCTCTCTCTTTCTTCCACTTTTCCTTCTCTCTATTTATCAATCTCCGTCAAAAGCGTATTTGTTCGCTCGCTCTCTGCTCTCTCCCTAATGTCGCTCTTCCTCTTTTCTATCTCACTAATTCGTCATCTCTCTCTCTCTCTCTCTCTCTCTCTCTCTCTCTCTCCTCTCTCTCTCTCTCTCTCTCTGTCCAGCACGGAAATAAATGTGGGATCGCTATCTTACTGCCTTTAGAGTGGGATCAGTTGAGATATTCAGTGTAAAACATGCGTTTTTAGGTGCTCATTGATAAACTGTGGAGATAGTTCGAACTCTCTCCGAAATAAAAAAGTTGTGAGTACTCTCTCGGATTGACGCAATGTGGGATCTGGTCCTATTTGTATGCCAGTAAGAGAGTCGATCCCACGCCTACGGTCGGTGGATAGAACAGACGGCTCTCACCATAATGCAACGTTGCCATGGACAGACAAATTAGTACATTAACTTTTTGCCCGTTTCTCACGCACGGGGAATGGTGTGTTGCAAGCTGTTCAAACTACATGTATAGTAAACTTGCCTAAAATCTGTTTTGATTGAGATTAAGAATATTTTGTAACTTTGTTCTCCGCAGTTCGGGGAAAAAAATGTTGAAGTTTTAGACTTTTGTTTTTTCATATTCACCCACAATTTACACGTATATTTCTTCCGCGGGAGAGACAAGGTTTGGTAATTATATTTATCAAAAATAAGAAAACAAACGGATTCTTGAAAAATCGAAAATTCGCATAATGAAGCTTTAAAATAATTTTATCTCACAAGAAGCTAATACCTTGTGTCCTACTTTTGAAGCAATTGATAACTCTATCGATCTCTGAAAATTTAGCAATATTTTACGTGAAATGTAACTTAAAAATATGAAGTTCAGTAAAGTTTCATTAGAACAAAAGGGTTTTGATCACAAGTAAAATCCTTTTTCGGTCTTAAATTTTACGCTCTGTCTTTACATGAACTATTTTTCATTTTAGTATGCATGACGCAGATTTCCAGAGAAGAGAATCATAGTTCAGTGTTAGTGCTAAAACTGGCGTAATTTCTCAATTTTGGTTAGAACTATATTGTCGGTGTTGCGCGCGCGGGGGCGGGCGGCATCCGGACCACAGCGGTTAATTCCTGTCATTTGACGTGTTGGTTGTTTGTTTACATTTTGAGCAACGCATAATGTAAGAGAGGAAGTAGTAAGATCAGCATTGACTTATTTGTCCAAAACGTGATTCTGTGCATTGCCAGTTATTAGTCCTCTGTTGGAACTGGTAGCGTATCATTGATAGAATAATAACAACAATTAACAAAAGGAGGGAAATATGAAGAAAAGGTACCTCGGTTCCCCTGAGCAGGTCGGTTCGCTTTCGTTTACCTTCGACAACGGGGTGTGAAATTCAAACCAATACTTTTCATCATGACCAGAGGATCAGCGTTATTTAATATTGAGGTTTGAGAGGTGAAAGTGAAAGTGAAAATGAAGGCTTCCTTTCCTCTTACCCATTCAACCAACCCCCCCCCCCCGCAATACCTTCAACCAGACTTGGGCAAAAATAAGTTGAAAATAAATCGTCAAAAAACAACTAAGTCGTCAATTCAGTTGCTGCCGAGAAACTAAATTAGTCGGTCAATGCTCAGTAGGCAACTAAGGAACTAAGTTAGTTGTAGGGGGAAAGGTCGATTGAAAACTGAATTAGTTGTTAGTTGCTCGGTAGGAACTAACAACTAATTTAGTTGTCGATCAAGCGGGTTGATCGATTGAAAAATAAGTAGGGATCCATCCGAACTAAATTTTATTAATAAACTGAAGAAAAATTTGTTTTGAATAAGAATCACAAAACTGACGTGAATTGTCAAACCCCCCTTCTGTCATAACTTCCGGTTTTTCGCTTACTCCACCCGGCTCAACTCCCTCCACTCCACCGCACCCGCACCCAGCCGCTAATGAAATTGTTATACCTGCATCGCAACATATTCGTAGATTCCGACGTTGCATCTCGTCTGCTTGCCTATCTCCTCTCTCACCGGCTCACCCTCACTCTTCGCACTATCTATTGTCATTCGCCTCGTATTTTGTTCCCTGCTTTCCATGTTTATAATCTTGCTCTCTCCTCACTTTTTTTACCTCTTTTAACCGGCCGCCCGGCATCAGACGAAAAATCACACGTACCCGTCTCCAATTTGGCTGCAATAGACAGCTATATGTATTTTCATTTGCAAATATCTCAAGATGCACTGAACCGATTTCAATAGAATTTTCGTAGGTTGGATCGAAATTTAGTCCTGTGTAACATAATTCGGCGAGTTTAAGTTTTTGGTTCGTACATGCTACTTTTCGAAGCGTTCTTAGTTGCGCAACTCCCTCCCCCCTCGCTTGCTTTTGGAAGAGTAGTGAAGCTTGCGATCTGTGCTGCGTTGCTGTTTGTCCATTGACAATTAATTCTAAGCGCACGGTAGGAAGGCAACTTCGAGTGGCGGATCCAGAAAACTTTCCTTGGGGGGGAGGGGGGGGCAGGTGCACGCCTGTGAAATTTTAAATTAGAATTGTCGGAGGAAGCAATGTGGGGGGGGCTATTTTTCAGTAGAAAAAATATAAAATTTGAGGCATTGGGGGATGGGGATATACAGCCCCCCCCCACCTTGGATATGCCACTGTAGCCTATACAACACCCTGGAACTTGATCATTTTACAGATTTAAATGGGGCAGTTGCAAGGGTCTGAAATGTTGTGTTTTTTATAAAGAAAATGATAGCATTTGATGAGCTGAGAACAAATATGCCTTTTAAAGTCCCATATTTAAGTCCCATTGTCTCAAAGATGAGATTGTGCCCAAAAATACATGGTTTTAAATGGCGCCTAGCGACATTTTACATAGCGATTTTTAGCGATTTTTTACATTTTACGTGTGTGTATCTCAAAAACTGGGACACCTACGAAAACTCAAAGGCACCATTGTTCTCAGCTCAAGTACCGTAATTTTCTTTATAAAAAACACAGCATTTCAGACCCTTGCCACTGCCCCATTTACTGAATGCGACGTTGCCACGTCGCGTCGCACGCTTGAGATCCGCTAAATGAGTTCCGAACTAACCAATCGCCCGAACTTGGCTATTAGGACTTACAATTAGGAGCAACGAGCAACAAATCAGAGGGTCCTCAGCAGGGCTGCCGTGAACCAATTTCAAAAGATACGCCAATTCGTATAATCGTATCCTGCAACTACAAGGATACGCCAACTCCTATGCTTTAACACGGGGAAGAAAAAAATTGTACGCCAAATTTTAAAAGATACGCAAAAAGATACTTTTTTTCAAATCAAATTATACGCCAAGGATACGATTATACGCGTTTTGGCAGCCCTGGTCCTCAGAGCTTCTTTTTTAAACATGGATGTACTGTCTGTTTTTCCATGCAATTTCTTCTTCTTCATTACCACTGAATAAACGTTTCATAAGCCCAAATTGCATTGAGCCAATAATTAATCAGACGCATCATCTGAAGTCCCCCCCCCGCGGCGCGACGTTGTGTGTAATCCGGCAACGTTTCTTTTCGTCCTGTTAAAGAAAATTGCAGGCGAGTAAAAGATTAACAGTAGTCGCAATTGAATTCGATTTTTTTAATGTGTTATTAAATGGACCAAATACAACGTTGCCTGATTGATTCTCAAGGCTCACTCTGACAAAAGTGATAGGTCAAAAGCCGCACTTAATATATTGATGTAGAAGAGCCCTCTTGCTGGTGATGGAGGGGGGCTATTACCTTTATAGGTAGCTTTACTTTAACTTACTTCGTAAGAGTTGAATCGCAATTTTAACGGGTAACATATTTAGGATGAACAGGAAGAATAAAGGGAAAGGAAAGGAAAATAATGAAAATAATGAATAACATTCCTTAATATGTTTTAGAAGCTCATCTAAAAGTTTTATTTTTTTAAAGAGGGAGTGGGGGTCCGGGCCATTCCCCCTCCCAATGGAGGACATCGCAATAATATCAATCAGCAGCCCCTATCTTTTGATACATCATTCGGAAGAGCATGAAATTCTAACCAGTTCTGTGCAATTCGGAGATCATTATCGTTTTTCGTTTCCGATGTAGGTATATCAAACGGTCAAATGTTCGCTTTTGACCCATTTTCAAAAAAATTATTACTCCTATTTAAAAAGTCAGCACTTTCAAAGCAAAACATTTAAAATACAGTAAAAAGCAAGTACTTTTTCAGAAAAAAATGCGGGATTGCCACTGAATTCATCAACCTTTGATTTTAGGGCTCCCGAACATTTCCTTTTGCATCTATCATTCGATCGTCGTCCATCGCAGTTTTTGAGGTAGCTTTCGCGTGTGAGGCAAACATTTTAAAAATGGGCATTAAAACCAAATGTTTACCACATCAAAACTTAATTTTTTTTCTCTGTAAGTAACTTATCACTATTCAGTTTTTAGACGTTACCTCCTGATTTTTTTTTTTTTTTTTTTTTTTTTTTTTTTTTTTTTTAAAGGGGCTCTTGCAAACTTTTGCCGTAAGGAAATGAATAGTCCAATCTGATGTAAAAACCAGTGAAAGTCACGAAAATCACGCTAAGAAAGTCTACAAGTCAACAATAAACTCACGAAACTGCTCGAACGGCAAGATCGTAACGGCGCTTCAAAGCAGGTACTTATCTTGGAAGATTCCTGTCTAGTTTGTCACTTTCTCCACAAAAACATAGATATATGTTTCAAATTAGATAGGAATCTCCCACTATACCTGCGTTGAGCCGCCATTTTGGGCGATTCTGAGAGTAAGTTTCGTGATGTTTCAGTGTACTCATCGTCATTATTACAGGCTTTTATGCAAGAATCAACTCTTCAATTCCTTGTAGCAAAAGTTTGCAAAGAGCCCCAGTCTGACTTTCTAAATAAGAGTTTTAATTTTTTGAGAATAGCCCGAGATAGAACGTTATAACCTTCGGATCTCGAAAATAATATTATAATAATAATAATAATAATAAAAACGATCTCGATCTGAAGTTAGCGATGAATTGCTCAGTTTTTTGTTCCCTTTAGTAACGATGTTTCACGAGATAAGGGTCACTCGAAAATCTTAAGTTGTGGCTAACTCCCGTCCTCCCCCCCCCCCCCGTCTGAAAGATGCCCATGCACGAAAATCTTGGAAACTCCTAAAAATAGCTCTCATAAGGTATGAACATCCCCACATCAGGTGAACCAAGGTGGTAATAAAGGAGCTGTGCCCCCCCCCCCATTTGAATCAAAATTTGACGTAGTCTTTGAGGGGATTTTTGGAAAAGCTAGTGTTGGGCTTTCATTAAAAAAGTAGATGTTAGCCCTTTCTCCTTAAAGGCTTTAGAGCTCGTTTCAGAAGTGTAGGCGCACCTAGACCATAATCTTTGGCGAATTTTCAACTTTCATTCCTTCAAATCAGAACAAAACTTGCATCCGACTTTGAACCTTTGATTAATATGCGTTCCTCAATGAAAATCCAAAGCTAAAATTAATTTTCATTAACTTTCATTTCGTAATATGAGAAATAATATTGATGAAATCCGAAGATTATCGGTCAAAAGGTGCGCCTACACTTCTGAAACTATCTCTAGCCTCCGTAATACGGGGTGTTTTTTTATCTCCTCCCCCCCCCCTCGGGTTTTATTTTCTTTGTTAATTGAGATGAAGAGTTGCGGTTTAGACCATTCTTCATCATTTTGGACGAATTTTCTTTTTTTTTAAGTCAAAACTCCCCCAGCCCTCCTAGGGGGGCTCCCAGGGAGGCTATCTCAAAAATTTCAAATAACAACCTCTATATCTTGGGATACATTGCTTGAACGGACGTACAATTTTAAGACTTTTGGAGCAAACCGGAAGTTTATGTCGGTTTTTTTTTATTTGATATGTCGAATTTCAAAGTTTGCTTTGGACTCATCCTCGAAAAACTATTATTACTCCTTTTCAAAGAGTTGACATTAAAAAAAAAACGAAGTGTTCCAAAATACTCATGCAAAACAAATGCTTTTCAGATAACGAAATGGTATTGACTTAATTTAGTCCAAAATCGGATTTAGAGCATCCTATAATTTTTAAAAATGTTGCCCCTGCAAGGGGCTGTCTAAAAAATTCCGTTGCGCGACCCTTATTGAATGATACATCGATCGGAAGGGCATACAAAATTGAGCATTTTTGCGCAATCCGGAGATCAATACAGTTTTTCTTATTCGAGATGGATGACGAATTTTGAAGATCGGTGAAAATTAAACTTTTAATATTCGCTATCTCGAATACGAAAAACGATACCGATCTCCAGATTGTGCCGAAGAGCTCAATTTTTATGCCCTTTATTTTTTATCGATGTATCATTCTATAAGGGTCGCATAATGGAATTTTTGAGATAGCCCCTTTCAGGAGCAATTTTTTTAAAAATTAATGGGGGGCTCTAAAATCGATTTTGGACTAAATTCGTGTCAAAACCATTTCATTATCTGATTAGTATTTCCTTTTTAGAGTATTTTGGACCCTGATCTTATTCAATTCCGACTCTTTAAATAGGAATAATGAGTTTTTCAAAATGGGTCCAAATCGAACTTTGAAATTCATTGCATAAAAAAGAAAAAACGATATAAACTTCCGGTTTGTGCCTAAATTCTTAAAATTTTACATCCTTTCAAATAATGTTTCACAAGATAGGGGTTGCTATTTAGCCCCCCCCCCCCCCTGTGGTCCCCCCATAGGAAGGCTGGGGGAATTCGGACCCCATGAAAAGAAAATTCGTCCAAAATGATGGTCCGAACCGCAACTCTTTATCTCAATTAGCAAGAAAAAAAAAATAAAAAAATCACTCGGTTTATTTCTAGATCCACACTGAGCATCTCTGTTTTGTTTTTTTGTTTTTGTTTTTGTTTTTCTTTTGTTTTGTTTTGTTTTTTTTTATCTGCAACGGTTCAAAAGTCACCAACGGGGGGGGGGGGGCTGTTGCGAAACACCGTGCATTGTGATGAATAATTACATCAATATTGATACGTAACAATTTTACTTATTTTGTAATCCCAAATTACAGACGAACGAGTTAAGAAAATATCAAAAAAAAGTTCATTGAAATCAGTTGAGTACATCTCGAGATATTTGCAAATGAAAATATTCGGGTTTAAAAGAGCCTTGTCGTAGACTTGCCTTTTTTAAGCGGTACGTGGTCAGTAAAAAAAAAAAAAAAAATAATAATAAATACAAAATAAATAGTAGTAATCTCGTCGAGGGAAGAACCGAGAAACAAGGGTAATTCATAGTAGGAAGATCGAGGAGAATCAATCAAGAGGCTGTTGAATTATTTGGAAAACACCCCGAAAGTAGAACGCATGTTTAAAGCTTAGGATACCTCTAAGCGGAGGCAAACAGTTTTATTTGTAAATAGTTACACAAAACAATTGCTCTTATGAGCGCTGAACGAGGACTACTCTAGGAGGTGAGAGAGAAAAATATGCTCAGCAATAGTGCTGATTGATAGAAAAAAATGATACAGGGTTGTCTGAGCTGAGTAACAGCCATGATGCCAAGATTAATGATAAATTATTAATAACAAAGAAAATATTTTTTTCTCAACACCCTCTCTAAATATTTTGTTTGTTTAGTTTTAAGTAAAAAAAAATTGCTAACTGCTAATTATTATTAATTATTGATTATGGATTGATATATATGTAGTTAAGATAAATATTGGCAAGTAATTTTGCAATCACTTGTTTCGATTCATAATACAGTTCATGAATTTTGCGAACTTCTCTCGATCGAGAGGTTTCGTAAACACATCCGCGATTTGATCTTCCGTGGGGCAGTAATCAACGTTCAAGATTCCCTCGGTAATCTTTTCATGGATGTAGTGAAAACGGACGTCTATATGTTTGCTACGTTTATGGACGACTCCAGTTTTCATTAATTTTATCGCACTTTGATTGTCCACTTTGAGATCGATTTTTAATTCGCTCAAAGTCAGTTCTTCAATCAAACTTTTAATGTATGACAACTCTTTCACACATTCGGCAGCCGACACGTATTCTGCTTCAGTCGTAGATAGGGCAATAATCGGTTGTTTCCTAGAACACCAGCTGATCGGAGCTCCACAGAAGTAAATAACATAGCCTGTTGTGCTTTTCCGCGTGAGTGGATCACTTGCATAATCCGCGTCACAGTATGCGATGAGGTTCATATTTCCACTTCGTTTATATGTCAGTCCAGCGTTGCCGCTTCCACGTAAATACCGCATGATTCTTTTCACACTAACGACATTTTTCTTGCTTGGATTCTCCAAAAAACGACTGGCATGTCCGACAGCATATGATATGTCCGGACGTGTTTTGTTTGCCAAAAATAGTAAGCTTCCCACCGCTTGACGATATGGAAATTCCACGTTGTTTTCAGAGTTTTGTTTTCCATCATCTTCTTTTACATCAATTGACGCCATTGGTGTCACTGCAGGTTTGGCATCGTTCATATTGAAAGTTTTAAGTACGGACTCTATGTACTTTTCTTGACAAAGTGTGATTCCACCATTTTCACGTTTCACTTCAATTCCCAAAAAAGTATCCGGATTATAGGTTTTTGTAATTCCATATTCCCTCTCTAAGTCTTGCAACAGTGTATTCATTCTTCTCGAGTCGCTTCCGACTAAAATACCATCGTCAACATGAATAGCGAGAAACATTGACCTCGATTCATTTGTAAAGATGCATTTATCTGTTTTCATTTGTTTTAGCCCTCTCTGTTTGAGAAAACTAGTAAATTTCGTGTTCCAAGAGGCAGGGGCTTGTTTTAGACCATATAATGCTCTTCTGAGTCTGCAACATTTTCCATCACTTTCATAGCCTTCCGGTAACTTCATATAAAGCTCTTCATTCAGATCACCGTTCAGAAATGCCGTTTTAATATCGAATTTTGCAATTTCAAAATTTTTCTCTGCTGCTAAGGCGAAAATTATTCTCATCGGGCTTGAGTTGACAACTGGGCTGAAAGTTTCTTCGTAATCGACACCTGCTTTCTGTTCACACCCGCGCACGACAAGGCGAGCTTTGTAGCGTCCGTCATCTTTGATTTTGAATAACCAACGGCTTGACAGCAATTTCTTTCCGCGAGTTTCTGATTCATTCACCAAATCCCAGACGTTGTTTTCACTGAGCGACGATTTTTCTTCGTCTATCGCTCTCTTCCATTTTTCTTTGTCTTCTCCTTCTGTTGCTTCTTTGTACGTCAGTCCTACAAACGCGCTTGGTATTTCAGTGCCATAGCGATCAGGTACTGTTATTTGTCTACCTGATCTTGTTGTTGTTTTTCCGAATATTTGCATGGCTTCATTTTCATCACGTTCGACCACTGTGTCGCCGCCGCCAGTTTCTTCTTCTTCTTTCATCTTCGCTTCTTCAGCTTCATCTTCGCTCTCACTATCACTTTGGCTGTTTTCTTCATCGTTGCCTAGACTTGGCAGTGTTGCAATTTTTCCTGACGGAATTTTCTCACTTGTTTCAGCATGAAAACGCACATCTCTTGACACCACTATCTTGCGCTCTGTTGGGCACCAAAGTCGATAACCAGTAAGAGTATGACCTACAAACAAATATTCTTGGCTACGCTTGTCCAACTTTTTCCGTTTTGTCAGAATTTTTGCGTGTACCTTGTTGCCAAATATACGAAGGTTTCCTAAATCAGGTTTTCTTTTAAACCAGCGTTCAAAAGGAGTTTCATTTAGACCATTTTTGGGACTTCGGTTGGCCAGATAGGCAGCAAGTCTCACCGCTTCGCCCCATAATTCTTTATCGAGATTAGAGTCAAATAATAGAGCACGCGCTTTATCAAAAAGAGTTCGGTTTAGACGCTCTGACACGCCGTTCAGTTGAGGTGTATAGGGGGGAGTATAATCGAGAATTATGCCTTTTTTCTTGCACCATTCACGCACATTTTGACCAATGTACTCTCCTCCATTATCAACGCGAAGTTTATGAATTTTAGTTTCCCATTTAGACTCGACCTCTTCTGTATATTCTTTAATGTACTCGAAAGTTTCATTTTTATTAGCCGCCAAATAGACTTGTACGAGACCGGTGTATTCATCAGTAAATGTTATCATGTAATTTTTCCCGTCCCATGTACTTGGTTCAATTTTTCCACATAAATCAGACGTTATTATTTCCAAGGGTCTTGTCGCCTTTGTTCTAGACTTACCAAAGGCTGTTCGCGATTGTTTCGCCTCGAAACACACATCACAATCAAAGTTCCTAATTTCATGCAGTTCAGTTCTAGTCAGATTCATACCTTCACTTAATTTAACAAGTTTTTTCATATTTTCGATGCCAAGATGACCCAACTTTCTGTGCCATGTTTTGACGTTGTCATCTTTGGTTACCGAAAAAGCACTTTTACCAGACTCCTTACCCAAATTGATCATAAACAGTCCATTGTCCAAGTGTTGACCCTCTAAAATTGTCTCACCATCCTTTTTGACTTCTACCTTTTCATTGCAGAAAGTGACAACACCGCCATTTTTTACGATTGAGTTCACAGACATGAGATTCATACACAGATCAGGAGAGAACAAGACATCTTTGAGCATGCAATTTTGACTGTTTACATCACCTGAACCTTCGGTTTTTAAATTATTGCCTTTCTTAGCTACACCCACAAAACCTTCATTTTCTTGAAAATTTTGAATTATAGATTGGTCATTTGATATATGAGACGTTGATCCTGAGTCAATAATCCAACTGTTGTTAAATTCAGTAAGGTTATGAGCAACAAAACACGCTTTGTTTCCCTTATCTTCTTTGTTTTTAGTTTTGTTTTGCTCATTTTTGTCTTTAAAGAAACACTTCTCTTCTGGGTGATTAAATTTCTTGCAGATTGAGCATTGAGGAAATTTCCCGTATTTGACATCACCAGGTTTCTCATTTTTCTTACCGCCGAGTTTCACTCTACAGTTTTTTCTCACATGACCATGCATATTGCACCTGTGACACTTTATTCCAGGAGATCCGACAGCAAATGCGACCGTTTCATCATTTCCTGAATTCAATCTACCTTCTTCAATCTGTAGTCTTGATTTAAGATTTTCTAACGTTTGTTCCTTTTTTCCTATCATTTCCCAGGATGTTTTGAAGGAGTTCATGGCCTGAGGCAAAGTGGACAAGATTTTTCCAATCAAAAAATCCTCGCTAAGATCTTTATCTAGAGCTTTTAACTGACAAAACATGTTCTCTATTTTGCTCACATGTGACATTACATCAGAACCTCTTTCATACGTTATTGCAAAATAACGTTGCATTAAATTTATTTTCTGTTCTTTGTTTCCTGTGCTGTAAATTTGGAGCAATTTTGTCCACATTTCATGAGCCGTTGAGCAGTTTAATAAATGAGATAGTATACCTTTCTCTACAGTAGAAATAATTAGTTTCTTCGCCTGACCATTCTTACGGATCCATTCTGCTAACACCTTTGAGTCCACAGGGTCTTTGTCGGTACCAGATGGTTTTCTCGACGTTCCTTCCAGTACTCCCATGAGGTTTTGTGCTTCCATGTGGATTTCCACCTCAAATTTCCAGGCTTGAAAATTGCCAATTCCTTTTAATTTTGTCACTCCCGATAGCTCTGACGATTCCATGACTAACGCATACACGACACAAGAGACTATATCGAAAAAAATACTGTGGCAGAAAAAAAACACTGCAAAGAACGATTTTTATTATTATTTTTACCAATATTGTGACAGAGACACACTGCACAAATTGTTTTTTTTTTTTTTTTTTTGCTCTCGACGATTTAACGACAAACACGCGCACGACACGAGAGAAATTTTTGTGACAGAAAAAAAACACTGTAGAAATAAATTTTTAGTAAAATTATACTCTGCATCTCCGAGCTTCATCAATTTTCCGATTGATCTTTTTGCATTTTTGTTTTATATAGAATACTATTAACACGAACACCAATAAAGCGAAAAGAGTATACAGCGTAGCATCGTGTACATCGAAGTCATTGACAATTTCAATGTTTTCATCGTTGAACCAACCCATTTTTCTGTAGGAAAAAAAATTAAGCAAATTGTCCGCCAAAAGAAAACGACACGAGTAATATTATTCGGCACAGACACAATAACGACACTAGCCTTATTAAGTATTCACTTCACAACTTTCAACATACGACTACGGGCAGGGGGGCCTGGGCCCATAACCTGTTGAATTATTTGGAAAACACCCCGAAAGTAGAACGCATGTTTAAAGCTTAGGATACCTCTAAGCGGAGGCAAACAGTTTTATTTGTAAATAGTTACACAAAACAATTGCTCTTATGAGCGCTGAACGAGGACTACTCTAGGAGGTGAGAGAGAAAAATATGCTCAGCAATAGTGCTGATTGATAGAAAAAAATGATACAGGGTTGTCTGAGCTGAGTAACAGCCATGATGCCAAGATTAATGATAAATTATTAATAACAAAGAAAATATTTTTTTCTCAACAGAGGCGAGGATGTGTGAGTGTGATTTTGAGAGTATCCATACGATAAATTGCAGCAGGCAAAGATGGGCAGTCAAATGGGTGAATAATTGAGTAGGAAATTGGCCGGCCGGTGGAGGTCCGTAAGCGATAGGTAATAATAAGATAAGGAAAAGAAGAAAGAAGACAGAAGACAGAGGAGTGCCGAAAAACAAAGACGGAGCACGTTGTGGTGGGCGAGGGGAAGTAACGCACGGCGCGTTCGTCAACTGAAGCATCGAGCGTAGAGAAGAAACCGAAACAACAAAGACGCACAATATCAACTCAAACAACAACAATGCATCCAAGCATTCCAAGCATAATCACGCTGATCAGAAAATGTACAAGTGTGGGGAAAAGATTAGTTCAAGTTAAAACTAAGAATTGATTAGTTGGAATTGAAACAAATTATTACATTAGTTCCATCCGCAGTCGAAAATAATTCGGCACGCAACTGATCGAGAGAAAATTAGTTGCGACTAACCCTTGGAACTAACAACTTATTTTTTCTCATCGCAAATTAGTCGATCGGCCGGCCCGAATTAGTTCGGCGAGAAAACTGAACTAATTTTTCAGTTGCCGGTTAGTTGACTAATATTTGACGATTTATTTTTCAATTAATTTTTAGTTGCCCGAAAAACTTATTTTCGTGCCCAAGTCTGCCTTCAACACACCACTCATGAATACTGCAGGGCCGGCCACTCGGCCGCTGGCGCTGAGGTCTTGAATGAAGTTCTGACAATAAAGTCAACAAATCTGCGGTGGACAAAAATATCTGATTTTCCTTTTGCCCGTATGCGAGCCTCGAGCCTCGAGCTCGACTATATGTATACATACGTCTTCAAAAAGTAGCCTGAGACACCAAGAGCAAGATTCCCTTTCCCTATACTCTTCTCCGAAAAATGCCAGTGCAAGAAGAAGAATTGATGAGGTTTTATTTTACTCCTTGCTTTTGTACTTCAGCGGTTTTTTTCTTCATCACATTTCTTCAAATGGATCTGTTGCAAGCTTTTGATGCAACATGGAGGGTCGATTCTAGTGTAAAATCGCGTTAAAATCACATTGAAAGCATCAAAACGAATCAAAATCTACTCTTTAACCCAAGAAAAGCGTTGTAAGGAAAGCCTAAGATGGCAGTCGAATGGGCGAAGCAATCCTGCATGCATACACCACGAGCAGCAAAGATGGCCGTCAACGACGCGGCATTTGGCAAAGTAGGTGTAGGTACTTGCCTGGCGTTTCCTTTTCAGAATTTGAGCATCGACAAAAAATGTGATAGAATCACCAAAGTAATCCCAAAAAAAATAACAAGAAAGTAAAATTTGCCGGGGGGGGGGGGCAAAGACTGACACAAAATGCTGGTGCTACGAGGAAGTCACACGTTTCTTTAAGTAGGTACGTTTTAACCAAAACTATCAATTTTGCCGCTGTCGGCCATCTTTTGTTGCTCCTGGTGCATGCATGTAGGGTTGATTCACCCATTCGACCGCCATCTTAAGGCTTTCCTTAAAACACCTTTTTTGGGTTTATGAGTAGATTTGGACACTTTTGGATGCTTTCAATGTAACTTTTTCGCGATTTTACACCAGAACAAACTCTCTATAACGCCGCCGTGGCAAAAGTATACAACAGAACCATTCATTTAGAATGACTTTTCATGGGTTCAGTCGATATACTTATGAGTTGCGACTTGCGAGTGGGACAAACAAGCAGCTTCAAAGTTGACTTAAAATTAATTAAATGGGTCGAGCTTCAAAACTAACACTATATGAACAGAAAGGCTAGGGCTCATTCATATAGTTGATTGATATTGTTAGTCGTTTCTGAAGTAGATTCTATGAATCTATTTTTTTCTTGTTATTTTATTTTCAGAGATGTTTCAGGTATTTCAAGAAATAAAGGTGTAGCGGGTCAGATACCAAACAGAAAAATCCAGAAAAAAGTATAAGTATGACTAAGCTGAAGTAGGAATTTTAAAGTAGAGGATGTGTTAAGTTTGAAAATTCAGTTAGCTTTGTTTCTTTGCATTTCATGACCTCAGAGATCCAAAACCCATATCCTAAATAATGTCCTGATGTCTGACTGATCTACGTCTCAATAAAAAATTTCCCTCGTCAAGGTACAAAAATGTGCTGACCAAAATTTTGGCTCAACAAAACGCGCATATCATAATTTTGGCTTAGAGCGATGCGCTATAATCATAATTTTTTCTTATCACTGGACATCCCACATCAATTTTCTTCCACACCTCACATACGAGTAAGTAGAGAATTTTGGTTTTCTCCGTCGATTGTTTTATTTGACTACTAATCAGAGCTGAAACAATATTTTGCTGCTAATTACAAAAATTGGAAGGTGTGGAACATTTCCAGTTTTTTTGAAGTGAAAGAGTACGGAGAGCCTACACTCACATCAGTAATTCCATAAAAAGTAACTTTTCAGAAATTCAAGCCCTGTAAAATACAAGAGAATGGGTAATGTGTGACTATATTCTCATTTCTCAGATCTAGTTGACCATTAAATGGTAAGATTTAAATGCACTGTTTTGATAGTAAATCTGACTATCGCATCGTTTTAAGCCAAAATTGTGATTGAATTATTAGATAGCAGATGAGCCTTCAACACGGCCGCGGTAAAAGTGTTTCGTACAGTTATCAGTTTTGTCCTCATTCTTAATGGGGCTGTTGCACACTTTTGCTATAAGCGATTTAATCGTCGATTCTGGTGTAAAAACCTCGAAAAATAACGATGATTGTACTAAAAACTTCCGAAATCCACTCCTAAACTCAATCAACGCTTTTATTTGCACGCGCGTATTGGTGGCTGAGGACAGTAACAATGGGAGATTCCCATCTAACAATACTAACTCCATCAAGAACAAGAAGACCAATGAAAGACGACTTTCATGTGTCACCGGTGTCACTAGGTGTCACAGGTCAGTACCAATCATCGGATGTGGATCATTACTGTGATGACTAATTACTTTGTGAATTGTCCTTGTCAGCATAGAGAGAGTGGCGAAATTAAGATAGGAATCTCCCATTATTACTGACCTCAGCGACCATTACACTCGCGCAAACAAAAGCGTTTATTGAGTTTAGAAGTAAATTTTGGAAAATTTTAGTGCTCCCATCGTTATTTTTCGAGGTTTTTACACCAGAATCGACTATTAAATCGCTTATAGCAACAGTCCCATTGTCGTAATACATGGTATAAGACATGATATAATTACCATAGGAGGATTTAGAAATGTATAGCTATTTTTCTCTCTCTCTAGTCTCTGGCCTTTTGAATGCGGGCGTTAGAGAAGAATAGAAAGGGAAGACTGATAACGTGATGACTATGGCTCCTATCTCTGTCCCTTTTTTAATGCATGCGTTCAGATGAGAGAAGAGCAAAAGAGGTAGACAAATTTCTGTACCTGCCTTTGATAGTGACAACACATTCGTTTGAGATGCTTGCGCCTAGTTCTAATTGAGCTCTTACAAACTTATGTTACAAGGGATTGAAGTTTTGATTCTTGCATAAAAATCTGTAAAAATGATGATGAGTACACTAAAAAAATCACAAAATTCACTCTCAGAAACAGGCTGAATGACGGAGAGACGCAGGTCGCAGGTATCATAGAAGATTCCTATCTAATTTGAGACATATCTATGTGTTTCCGTAGAGAAATTGGCTTAGACGGGAATCTCCCATTGATACCTTCGTTGAACCGTCATTACGATCTTGCCGTTTCATATCAGTTTTGTGAGTTTGTTACTGAAGTTTAGACTTCTTTAGAGTAATTTTCGTGATTTTCGTTGGTTTTAACATCAGATTGGACTATTCATATGCGCACAGCAAAAGTTTCCAAGTGCTCCATTTTCTTGTTTTTACTTTTAAATCTCGAGCAATTTGTCATTCACCCTAAAAAAAAAAAAAAAAAAAAAAAAAAAAAAAAAAAAAAAAAAAACTGTCATTCGCGGATTTAAGTCATGGGGAATTTTTTCTGAAAATTGACAAAAAATATTTGTGATAGGCAAACTTTTCAAAATCATCCGAAGGAAAACTTCGTAAACCTGCTATAGGCCGTGACGAGGGGGGGGGGGCTCTCTCAATTGGCAGATCAATTAAAAGGGGCAGCCGATTCAACTAACTTATTGGCGCCAGAAAGGTAAATCTGACTCTGCTTTAATAATATATGTGTATGATCTCTCGAATTACGAACTCTATTTTTCACGCAAGTGCTTTCCTCTTTTCTTCAAAAGTACGGAATTTCAGATCCGATTTTGATCGGATGAACATCGAGCCCCTTTATTCACGATATTATCAATTAATGCTATATTTTGAATAATAATACGATCAAAACTGGGTGTATTGTAAACTTTTGCTGTGGAAAATGTGAACGTTAACCCTGAAGTAAAATGAAGCAAGAAAGACAGTAAGCCGCAAACTTAACTTCAAGAAATGTAAACTGTAAGTTACTTTCTGATGCCAGCTGATGCTTCCCTTTTGGATTCTAATAGTATAAAAAATAAAAAATACACAAGTAGAAAAAATGTAGAGGTTGCATCATGAATGTGACTCTTAGTTTGCTGTTCTTTAATGAAAATGTAGGTACATCCTATTAAATTTTAAGACCACCAATTTTACGTCTTAATCAATCAAAAATTTTTGTACGGCAAATGTGCACAGAAAAAAAGAATGGTAGAATTTACCATCTGCATGGCTTATTTTTAAGCCTGCTATCAAGTATATGTTAAAATTTTACCATCATATGGTAAATGCAACGTGCCTTGTGGTAAATTAAGATAACACCTGTTGGTACATTTCACCACAAGGTACGTTGCGCATTTACCATACTTGATAGCAGACTTCAAAATCAGCTATGCAGATTGTAAATTCTACCAGTCTTTTTTTTTTCCGTGTGTGCAGCATACCTATTGGAACATCAGACTCGCGAGGTATCAGAACTTTTTTGTTTTGCTATTTCTAGGACATCGAATTATTATGAAAATGGATTTTTAAGATGAAATATAAAGTTTCATCGGAATACCGCTGTTCCTCCTTTCTGCTTCTTCGTCTTTTTTTTAAGGAATTACAGGAAAGCTTTCATCAAGGGACCGATGCTCCATTATTCTTTTGCTCCAAGTATCATCAACTATTTCAAGAGTTGAGTCAGTCACTTGATCTCTTTGAACACACGAATGACGAACTTTCAGTTAGCTCCGCATTTGTCGTGATTGGAACCTTATTAAAATATATACTTTTAATGACGCTGTGACACGCGTGACAATAAGTTATTTTATGTCTGTCGCCTATAATTTTTGATAATTTCTTGCGTCGCAGAACTTTTTAAAAGCAACATGATTAATAAAACTAGAAATATTTTATTTTTTGTTGCTATCAAACTGTCAAACCCACGATCGATACTTAGTTATCTGTGATTAGTAAGGCGGTATCGCTTTTTCATATCCCCCCCCCCCCCCCCCCCGGCCGTTGCAAACTTTTTCTACAGACTGTTTTCCATAGGTAAAAACCTGCAAAAATGATGATAAAGCACCATAAACCCTTTAAACAAACCAACCTGAACTCATAAAATCATTTTTCCCCTTTTTAAAGGCGGTGTTAGACTCTAACCGGCGCAGATTCAGGGGGCTGGGGGAGGCTGCAGCCCCCATCCTTTGAGCCAAATTTTTACATTGTTTATGTAGAAATTTTCGAGGAAATTGTGGGCGTTTTGTTGAAAAAGTAGGTTGAAGGACCCCCCTCCCCTTGGAACACCTTAGCCTTTCCCTTGAAAGATTTCTAGATCCACCACTGGACCCTAATAATTAGAGATTCCCATATACTGTCGCTCTATCAAGAAGTATAGCCAATTGTAAATGCTACTTATTTTGGCACCTGCGCCACGAAACTATGAATCGGCTGTTAATCACTACTTTGGTGGCTAGATACTTTGAATCTTTCCTTCTCAGCACAGAAAAAGTGACGAAATTAAGATAGAAATCTCTTAATATTAGTGCCCAGCTCCGCCATCTACGACCGCGCGTTTAAATCAGTTTATGAGTTTAGAGGCGAATTTTACTATCAGGCAGGGGTGACGATTTTTACCAGAACCAACAGTTGCTCATTTGATTATCACACCCGAGCCATTCGTTCCGCAACGATGGATAACACCAATTCTGTACCCGAACTTTGTAATTTGTACCCGTTCCTCGAGGTGGGGCTCGGATGAAAAGAGTCTTTCAACGCGGTTAGAGACAAAAACAAACAACGCTAATGATTGACAAGAAATGGTTTTGTTGACTTTGGCATTCGGTGTCCCCCGGAAAGTTCCCAACCTCAAATATTCGCCCAAACCCAACGAGGTAAATTAGTCTAGGGCCCGAAAATCGACTTTGGGGTACACTTTTTATACTTTCAGGGTGTGTTCTGGGTCACATGGGACACCCTTTTTTGCCCATAGGAGTTCCCGAAAAATCCAGCCGCACCTTCATATCCGCCATTTTGTATTTTTTTGGAGTTTTCCGAGGTGCATTCAAAAAAATCACCTAAATGCAGAAAACGGCCGCTTCTAGGAAGAAATGTCTAAGGAAAAAGGTTGTTTAAAATCAATTTTTACATCCCGTACAATCGCTGTAAAACCCCCATATCGCCTGTTTCAGTGGAAAAAAACCGCAAAAACATGAAAAAAAGTCAAAATTTTCCTCTCTAAGTTTTGAGGCAAAAATTGTCAACCAGCATAGCTGACGCCAGAAGGGTGCTAATTTTTTTTCAGCTCGGTAGAAATCATCCCAACATACTACCAAAGCACCCTACGTCCCTAATCGCTTCAGGGCTCAGCCCCTTTCCCGGCCTTAGCACTCGGACTTGGCCTATATCTGAAAACTCAAAAATCTCCAAATTCGCGTAATATACGAATACCTCTGAAATGTAGCAAAATATCGAGAATACAATCCCGAATGAAGCCTCATTTTGTGTTTCCTGAGTCGCGACACTCAAGAATATCATCTGAAGGACGTAAAAGTTTACCCGGAATGGTGCTTTCCTTTACATTTTGGCTGAAATAGCCTGAACTGGCTGCTATGAGAAACGCGCTCAGCAGGATGAGCCAGACCACCCGTATCAGCCGTTTTTGGCGATGAAGGACTGAACTTCCAACTTTGAGATAGGTAAGTCAGGTGGGGAAATACACCCGAAAAATCAGAATTTCGTATTTTCAATAGCTCCCGAGGTCTCCCCAAGGGGGTTTCGGGGGACGGGGAGGGGCGGGGGCCGGAGGGCCAGAGAGGGTTCAAAAACAAAAACTCTGATTTTACAAGCTTTTATTGGCACTCTGATGGCAAATGTAACGTCAAATTTGCAATTTCCTCAATATTTTAGTGAAACGTTTAAGGGAAAAAAGCCAATTTTGTCCGATTTAGGGCCCCCGTAAAAGGGGGACTCCCGTGCTAAAAACCCCCGCAAGTATTCAAAACCACAACAACGTAAATTCGTTGTAGAAACTCGGGAAAAATTGCTTTCCCAGGTTTTCGACGACGAGAAACTCGAATATTTGGGTCTCAAAGACCACCTGCTGATGTTCAGGGGCCGTTTGGGTACGTGGGGGGGGGGGGGGTGACGCGATCCCCAATCGCACGTGTTTCAACTAAACCTCATCGCAGAATCTCGGGAAAAAATTATATTCCCGGTCTCTGACGACGGAAAACTCGGATCTCTGGGTTTCAAACGGCACTCAGGGACATTTCGAGGCCGTTCATGGGGATGCGGGGGGGGGGGGGGTCCAGTCTTGTCCAGAGACAATAATAATAGAGACCACGCACTAGCCAATGCGCGCGGTCGGTAACTTATTTTTCGGCACTCAACAGGACTTATACCACAGGGAGCATGAAGGAGAACCATCCATACGTTTACTGATGCAATTTCGGTGCTGCGGTTTTTTTAGGCAAAAATCTCAACGAATTTCCTCATCAGTCAACGTACGGTCCATGTTTGTGGTGTTCTATTGAGACCCCGAAAAAAAAAAGTTGCCGCGCAAACATGGGAAAGATGGATAGTGCAAGTGCGTGGTCTCTATTATACAAACAGGGTGTTTCAGACCACCCGTCCACTATCTTTTTAGCGAAAACAGCGCAAGAAACGGAAAGTCTGACGAGACTTTTTCGATGTATGTCGTCCCCTAAGAATTCAGGGAAATTATTGCCGTTCCCGAAAAACGGCCCTTGAAGGCCTATTTGGGCCCAAAAAAGGGGCCAAATTGCTGTTTTTCGATGTTTTCGAATGGGACGGGTGTTATTTTATTTTAGAAATGGAGTTAACACATAAAATAAACATTTATGGTTCAGGGAATTTTTTTCAAAAAATTGGCCCGTTCTCAAGTTAGGCCTTTAAAACAAATTAGGGGCCATTTTGAATTGCTCGCCGTGACCTTAAAAACGGTCCGATTTCAAAAAACTAAAAATATTCTGAGTCAGCAGATTAAGAGCTTTCTTTTGATGTATCGTAACCTTATTTTCTGCGAAAATAAATTGGGGGCCCGCTCCCCCAATTTTTGAGGCTTTGGGGGCCTCAAAGATGACTTATACTCCAGGTATGGCACTAGCTATCTTGCCAATGTTAAATTTCGTTGAGCGCCTTCATTTCTAAAACCAAGCTAGAACACATACACTGGCCCACGGTTTGTTTACGTTTCGGCAAGTGAGAGACGTGCGGGCAGGGTGGGGGTCGTGGGCCAGTCGACTGGCCCCACCCCGCCCGCGCGTCTCTCGCTCGCCGAAACGTAAACAAACCGTGGGCCAGTGCGTGTGTTTTAGCAATGAAGGCGCTCAACAAGATTTTAGCTAGTGCCATATCTGGAGTATCTTTGGGGGACCTCTACGAAAAAAATTTCAAATGACAAGGTATAGGTTGTGATACATTATTCGAAAGGTATTGAGAAGACGAAGAAAATGGTCTAAATCCGAACTCAATCCGATAATTACAACGAGAGTTACAGTGTGGCCTCTCCCCCTATATTTTGCAGCTTGGTGGGGGGGGAGGGGAGGGCGGGGCCCCTGTGAGTGAAAATGAAACGACCGACTGAAAATGGCCGGGTTACAAGATGTTATAAATTATTCGAAAGTCCTTGAAAATACGAAGAAAATGGTCCAAACCGGGTATCAATTCTATAACTTCAGCGAGAGTTACAGCCATTCAAAGATTTGCAGTATTTTTCTCGTACTCGCTAGATTTTGTAAGTGGTCGTGGTTGTTTTCTATGACCTCCTCGATGTATCCTCCCATTGCATCAGTCATCAACCTATGGTCCATAATGGATGGATCTCCTTCATGCTCTAGTGCGTGGTCTCTATTATTATTGTCTCTGGACAATACTGGACCCCCCCCCGCATCCCCATGAACGGCCTCGAAATGTCCCTGAGTGCCGTTTGAAACCCAGAGATCCGAGTTTTCCGTCGTCAGAGACCGGGAATAGAATTTTTTCCCGAGATTCTGCGATGAGGTTTAGTTGAAACACGTGCGATTGGGGATCGCGTCACCCCCCCCCCCACGTACCCAAACGGCCCCTGAACATCAGCAGGTGGTCTTTGAGACCCAAATATTCGAGTTTCTCGTCGTCGAAAACCTGGGAAAGCAATTTTTCCCGAGTTTCTACAACGAATTTACGTTGTTGTGGTTTTGAATACTTGCGGGGGTTTTTTAGCACGGGAGTCCCCCTTTTACGGGGGCCCTAAATCGGACAAAATTGGCTTTTTTCCTTAAACGTTTCACTAAAATTGAGGAAATTGCAAATTTGACGTTACATTTGCCATCAGAGTGCCAATAAAAGCTTGTAAAATCAGAGTTTTTGTTTTTGAACCCTCTCTGGCCCTCCGGCCCCCGCCCCTCCCCGTCCCCCGAAACCCCCTTGGGGAGACCTCGGGAGCTATTGAAAATACGAAATTCTGATTTTTCGGGTGTATTTCCCCACCTGACTTACCTATCTCAAAGTTGGAAGTTCAGTCCTTCATCGCCAAAAACGGCTGATACGGGTGGTCTGGCTCATCCTGCTGAGCGCGTTTCTCATAGCAGCCAGTTCAGGCTATTTCAGCCAAAATGTAAAGGAAAGCACCATTCCGGGTAAACTTTTACGTCCTTCAGATGATATTCTTGAGTGTCGCGACTCAGGAAACACAAAATGAGGCTTCATTCGGGATTGTATTCTCGATATTTTGCTACATTTCAGAGGTATTCGTATATTACGCGAATTTGGAGATTTTTGAGTTTTCAGATAAAGGCCAAGTCCGAGTGCTAAGGCCGGGAAAGGGGCTGAGCCCTGAAGCGATTAGGGACGTAGGGTGCTTTGGTAGTATGTTGGGATGATTTCTACCGAGCTGAAAAAAAATTAGCACCCTTCTGGCGTCAGCTATGCTGGTTGACAATTTTTGCCTCAAAACTTAGAGAGGAAAATTTTGACTTTTTTTTCATGTTTTTGCGGTTTTTTTCCACTTAAACAGGCGATATGGGGTTTTTACAGCGATTGTACGGGATGTAAAAATTGATTTTAAACAACCTTTTTCCTTAGACATTTCTTCCTAGAAGCGGCCGTTTTCTGCATTTAGGTGATTTTTTGAATGCACCTCGGAAAACTCCAAAAAAATACAAAATGGCGGTTATGAAGGTGCGGCCGGATTTTTCGGGAACTCCTATGGGCAAAAAAGGGTGTCCCATGTGACCCAGAACACACCCTGAAAGTATAAAAAGTGTACCCCAAAGTCGATTTTCGGGCCCTAGACTAAATGGAGAAAAATTTATTATTGAATCAATCAGAATTCTCGCCATTCCAAAAAATAATGAAGTTTACATATTGAGGTAAATATGCCTTCTTATTGATTTAAAGGAGCTGTTATGGTAACAACTTTTAATAACGCGTCATGTTAAAGTAACTAGAGAATAGTTTCGAAATATTAATACGGTATTTTTGAAATAACAATACCGTATTTTCAAAAGAATAAGAAATTATTCTCAAAATGTAGTCCACGTTGTCCAAACACAGGTGAGGATTTCAGTTCAAACATGAGAAAATATATTAGTTCAGCTTAAGTTTAAAGTTTTCGATGATTTCTGGAGAAAACGTTGAGTTCTGTAGGAAACCTGGCTTATGCCGTGCCGTATAGCCGTAGTATCGTCCTGGTGGGTCCCCTCGACCACATCTTATGTTTTAAGTTCGGAGTTTAAGTTGCAAATCATTTCCGTCACACAGCCGTTGCGTCGCGTCAATACGGCTCGCTTAACGTAATAATTATTATTTTATAGAAAAAAGAAATCATCGACAGGTATGAATCACCTTAAAAAGAGACAAGGCGCAATTATAATGTAAATCTAGTATCCTCCTCATGTTTTCGTGGTGTGGAGGAGAGAATACATATAAATAAAAATAAGACTGTTTCATTTCGAGATTAAATTTTAATAGCCGTCTTTCATGCCTTGCCCAGTGGAATGTCCTTTTCTGTCCTCACTAGTTAAAGATGTCCAAGAGCAGAACTTTTAAACAATAAACAGCCTTTATAAGAAATTGTAATCAATTTAAGCGTTATTTCCTCTATGTTTAGAGCACAACATACGTCATACAATCAGTAAATTATGTATAAATCGCAAAGGCAATCTCGGCCCGCTTTTTTTAAAATTCGCGCGCTTTGGAAAGAAAAAGAGGAACTGCAACCCTAGCCCCCAGCGGTCAGCGTTACAGGCAGCAAAAGAGACACACCTCAGTAAAGGAAAAAAAGTGAGCCATGATTTTAAAAATGTCCTTAGAGTTGAAATATTGTTTGGAACCGAATAATTTCGAGCTCTTTTGTGGTGGTGGAGTGGGTTGAATTGTGAGTACGAGGAGCTAAGGGAAGGTAGGACGGCGAGAGGAACGAAAATGTAAAAAGGGAAAACTATATAAAAAAAAAAAAAAAAAAAAAACCGCGTGAGTCAAGGTCTCATAATGAGCTTGTTGCAAGAAATTTTTTTTTTATTAAATTATATGTAATCGACTGAAAATTTCACGAGAAGAACGATGGTACCATTTTTTCCGCTCAAAAACGAACAGAAAGTACCGAAATTAAAGCTCAAAGTTGAGGGGTCCGAGAAACGATTTTCATTGGTTGGCCGCCGACTACGTCACAGCTAAGTACGGTCGATTTGTTTACATTTCTGCCCATAAGCTACCATGCCGAAAACGTGAAATTTGGACGCTTATTTCTTCTAAAAAGTCGTCATCTTTGGTCATCTGCCGTACTATATCGATTTTTTTGGACAAATAAAGATCCTGACAAGCCACGAAACGCGTCAGAGTTTATTTTTTTAAGCATCAAATGAAAATACGAGGTCGCAAAATTCGTCGGTGCCGCTAGTGAAACCAAGGTTAGGGGACTCTGACAACAAGTTAAATTCAGTCCATTGCATCTCTTTTCGTCCATTAAAGTGAAGCGAATCCGTTTATTTTGTCTTTCCTTTGCCTCTTTGACCTTTAATGAGTAATTCTTCAATAACTTTGAACGTTTTCGGACAGTAAGAGTCAAGGGAAACATAGTGGCTTTCCCCATAACCTATATTGCCTGTAAGCTTATACAAACTATACAAGATCATTTCATTTGAGTGAAAGCATCTTGTAGTCATGTAAAGTCAGAGTATCTCCTTGCTAAGTATGAAACTGAATTGGACAGGTAAATTTTAATGTATGGCACCTGACTCATCCAAGTCAATTGAATATACTTAGCGGTGGAATTTCATCGGTCAACTGTACCTAATGTTTGTAGCACTTTAACCTATATTCTTTTCATTGGCATTTCAAGAGGAATCTGCCCTTCCTATACTTAAACTTAAGTGTGGTAAGCAATTAACTTAAAGTAAATAATAAGTTGGCATTTTCTCATTAAGCGTTTCATGTGAAGCTTGCATCGACTTAAACGCTAGCCAACGGATAACGCTGATCCACTCACAAATTGACAATCTTCCTAAAATAAGGCAGCATATTCTCATTATATTTCATCAGTATTCATCAAGTGTTTACTAACTTTGATTTGCAATGACTTGATGCAGTCAAAGCTCAATACTCGGTTAATCCATTTTGACAAAGAAGAGAAATATTGAACATTGGAACCGCTCCGTCACATGTTAATGGGCTCTTAATAGGTATCAATTTCCCAGAAATTGTCAAGACATGTTTAGTGCCACATAAAGTACAGCTAAATCTAATGCATACTGCAGTGGGATGTAAATTTTTCAATATTTACCAATCTCCTTGCAAGAGAATGACACAATAACCACTAAACAATCATTCACTTACCCGCAGAATCATTTTAAAACTTAAATTGATTCACAAAACCTGATTTAGAAAATTATATTTGTAATCTGTGCTTATATTCAAAGCCAAGTTTTGCTTAGTGAGCATGACTTTCAAGTGGATATGATTGAAAAAATGTTTCAGGATGGATGTGTCAAAAATCCATAAATTTGACTAGTGTAAATTTGGAGTTTTTAAAATGATTCTGCGGGTAAGTGAATGATTGTTTAGTGGTTATTGTGTCATTCTCTTGCAAGGAGATTGGTAAATATTGAAATATTTACATCCCACTGCAGTATGCATTAGATTTAGCAGTACTTTATGTGGCACTAAACATGTCTTGACAATTTCTGGGAAATTGATACCTATTAAGAGCCCATTAACATGTGACGGAGCGGTTCCAATGTTCAATATTTCTCTTCTGTGTCAAAATGGATTAACCGAGTATTGAGCTTTGACTGCATCAAGTCATTGCAAATCAAAGTTAGTAAACACTTGATGAATACTGATGAAATATAATGAGAATATGCTGCCTTATTTTAGGAAGATTGTCAATTTGTGAGTGGATCAGCGTTATCCGTTGGCTAGCGTTTAAGTCGATGCAAGCATCACATGAAACGCTTAATGAGGAAATGCCAACTTATTATTTACTATAAGTTAATTGCTTACCACACTTAAGTTTAAGTATAGGAAGGGCAGATTCCTCTTGAAATGCCAATGAAAAGAATATAGGTTAAAGTGCTACAAACATTAGGTACAGTTGACCGATGAAATTCCACCGCTAAGTATATTCAATTGACTTGGATGAGTCAGGTGCCATACATTAAAATTTACCTGTCCAATTCAGTTTCATACTTAGTAAGGAGATACTCTGACTTTACATGACTACAAGATGCTTTCACTCAAATGAAATGATCTTGTATAGTTTGTATAAGCTTACAGGCAATATAGGTTATGGGGAAAGCCACTATGTTTCCCTTGACTCTTACTGTCCGAAAACGTTCAAAGTTATTGAAGAATTACTCATTAAAGGTCAAAGAGGCAAAGGAAAGACAAAATAAACGGATTCGCTTCACTTTAATGGACGAAAAGAGATGCAATGGACTGAATTTAACTTGTTGTCAGAGTCCCCTAACCTTGGTTTCACTAGCGGCACCGACGAATTTTGCGACCTCGTACTTTCATTTAATGCTTAAAAAAATAAATTCTAACGCGTTTTGTGGCTTGTCAGGATCTTTATTTGTCCAAAACAATCGATATAGTAAGGCAGATGACCAAAGATTACGACTTTTTAGAAGACATAAGCGTCCAAATTTCACGTTTTCGGCATGGTAGCTTATGGGCAGAAATGTAAACAAATCGACCGTACTTAGCTGTGACCTAGCTGTGACGTAGTCGGCGGTTTCCCGCCATTTGGAGCCGTTTCAAATCTTATCAAATTTTCGACTTTTCAAATGAATTTTTCTTTGTGTTCCCGGCGTCAAAAAATTCTGAAAAAATTACTGAGTACTCAGCTCACATAGTACTTTCATATTTTGAATTAAAAAAAAAGTGTGCAACAAGCTCATACTTGAGAACCGGATTTGGTACCGACCTTTTTTTTTGCAAACGCATTCTTCACTTGCCGAAGGTATAAGACGCGTCCGTGCGAGTGTCAATACAATAACACTGTCCCCTTGACCCTTCCTGTATTATATTCGTAGGATGCATTTTCTATTCAACACCCGAAAAACGCGTCGCTTGCTAGCTCCGACCGTAAGATCAAGCATCACGCGGCAACACTGTGACAACTCATCCGTAGCTCACCAGGTTGCGCACGAATCAGTCAAAAGTGGTGATCCCACGTCTGTCTGCGAGTTGGTTGGGGATAGTCCAACTATCCCTGGCTAACCACCCACTGCATAAGTGGGATCAATTTTTAAAAGTGTGATTGAAAGCATTTGTATAACATAAAATAACATGCTAAGTCGTTTAAAATGAAAAAAACAATGTGGGATCAGTGAGAGTGATCCCACTATGTCAACTGATCCCACTCCGAAGGTCGGTGGATAGCGCATTGGTCCCACACTGATGGCCGCGCGGTCTCTCTCTCTCTCTCTCTCTCTCTCTCTCTCTCTCTCTCTCTCTCTCTCTCCTTCTCAGACTCTTCCTTCTCTCTCTTTATCACTCTTTATGTCTCAACTTCTCAGTCATTTATAGTTCAAGGGTAGCAAAGTTTGTTCTCTATTTTTAGGTGGTCTTTGAAGTAAAATAGCTTCTGGAGTTATCCAAATTACATATATATATACAGGGTGGTCCGAAAGTCCCGGGACGGCTTCATAACTTTTGAACGGCTGCAGATAAAAAAACCAAACTTGGGGGATGTTTATAACTTAATAGGAACTACTTTTTGGCGTACCCGAAAATTCCGGGGGGCACCCGTAAAGGGGGGTTTTGCCCCCCAACTCAAAATTTTCAAATGGCAACCCCCATCTTGTGATACCTTGTTTGAAAGAGCATAAAATTTTAAGACTTTTGGCGCAAACCGGAGGTCAATATCGTTTTTCGTCTTCGATATATCGATAGTCAAAGTTCGATTTTGACCCATTTTCAAAAAATCAGAACTCCCATTTGAAAAGTCGAACTTTAGAAAACTAGGAGTCAAAAATACTCTAAAAAGCAAGTCCTTTTCAGAAAAAAATACGGTTTTGATATTTGTTTAGTCTTAGGGCCCCCAAAATTATTTAAAAAAATGACCCCTCAGGGGGCTATCTCAAAAATTCCGAGCCACGACCCCTATCGAGTGATACATCGCTTGAAAGGGCACACAAAACTGAGCAATTTGGCGCAAACTGCAGGTCGATATCGTTTTTGGTTTTCGATATATCGAATGACAAAGTTGGATTTATACTCATTGGCAAATTTCGATATATCGAGAACCAACAACGATATCGACCTGCGGTTTGCGCCAAAATGTTCAGTTTTGTGTGCCCTTCCAAGCGATGTATCACTCGATAGGGGTCGTGGCTCGGAATTTTTGAGATAGCCCCCCTGAGGGGTCATTTTTTTAAATAATTTTGGGGGCCCTAAGACTAAACAAATATCAAAACCGTATTTTTTTCTGAAAAGGACTTGCTTTTTGGAGTATTTCTGACTCCTAGTTTTCTAAAGTTCGACTTTTCAAATGGGAGTTCTGATTTTTTGAAAATGGGTCAAAATCGAACTTTGACTATCGATATATCGAAGACGAAAAACGATATTGACCTCCGGTTTGCGCCAAAAGTCTTAGAATTTTATGCCCTTTCAAACAAAGTATCACAAGATGGGGGTTGCCATTTGAAAATTTTGAGTTTGGGGGCAAAACCCCCCTTTACGGGTGCCCCCCGGAATTTTCGGGTACGCCAAAAAGTAGTTCCTATTAAGTTATAAACATCCCCAAGTTTGGTTTTTTTATCTGCAGCCGTTCAAAAGTTATGAAGCCGTCCCCGGGGCTTTCGGACCACCCTGTATATATATATATATATATATATATATATATATATATAAAAATATATATATATATATATATATAATATATATATATATATATATATATATATATATATATATATTATAATATATAATATATATATATATATATATTATTATATATATAACACAATTTTAAAATTTTAATAATTTCATTTAATAATTTAATTTTAACACAATTTTTTCTTTATATGTATTCGGGCTATTTTAGGAAAATCTTTATATATATACTAGGGGGCTTCGCCCCCTGGCCGCTCCGCGGCGCTGCGCACCGCCTTAATGTTACTAATCAACATGCAAAATAAAATAGTGGTATAAAATTGAGAAAAGAAAATAAAGAAAAGAATATCATACCGATTGAAATGGTTGACTATTGATTCCTCTGCTCTTCCAGGACATCTTGGAAAACTATGTTTTTTATTTCTTTTTTTTCTGGTTCGGTTTTCCCTCCAACGATTTGCACTTTGATACCCTCTATTGAGCGACACCGCGATAAGGCAACGTACAGTTGGCCATGCCCAAATATTGGTCGATTTTGGTCAACATATAACCCAACCCTATCAAAAGTTTGGCCCTGACTTTTGTTGATAGTCATGGCGAAGGCGAGACGGACTGGAAATTGCTTTCTATTCAACACAAATGGCAACTCGCAATCTCCTTTGGTATTCAAAGTGATTCGGGGTATCACGACGATATTCCCTTGGTTGTTTTCGGTTAAGATGTTGCAATATAGAGCCGATTTTTCAATTTTCAATACCGTTAGTCGTGTGCCATTGCAAAGACCGTCATTGATGCAGATGTTACGAAGGAGCATCACAATTGCTCCTACTTTTAATTTTAATTTTTGTAAAGGCAACCCTGCAGGACACAACGTTGCCAAGTATTCAGGTTGATAGCGCAACATTAGTGCATCGGAATCAGTGTCGTCTCCATCTACCGCTGTGGCCCAGCTGTAACCCTCAGATATGACAACATCTCCTGGTAATTTTACCAATACTTCACCATTCAATTTATCCACTTCACAATTTTTAGATGCAAGCAAGACACTTGATTTTAAATAATCCTCTGCAAAACCTTCAGAATAGATGGAACTGATGATATCATCTGAGCAGAGCATGTTAGGTGGTACTGTTAACGGGTCAATGTCACCATCACCAATTTTCAGCAGCCACTTACTGAAAAATTCATCATTTGCTCTCATATTTTTCTGGAGGTGGAATATCTTAAACAATGGCCATAAAGCGGAGCTTATAAGAGTGGACTGGATGATCTGATACCTACTTCCTTTCTTTACAATTGGTAAAACTTGACGAAAATCGCCTCCTAAGAGAACATATTTCCCACCAAACGGCTCCTCTGTTTTCATGACATCTCTGAGAGTTACGTCGACTATGCTTAAAGCAATGGATGGTATCATAGAAGCTTCATCCCAAATTACAAAATCAATATCTGTCAAAATTTGTTTAGCCTTTTTTGTGAGATGAGCTGGCTTTATAGTGTCCTCGGAAGACATTTGAAGAGGCAATTTAAAGATGCGGTGCGCTGTTTTTCCGCTGGGAAGAAGAATAGCAGCAATTCCAGTCCATGCTACACAGACTATTTTCTTCTGAAGGTGTTTTTGATAGTGGTATAATGTTTTGTACAGGAAAGTTTTTCCAGTGCCTCCAGGGCCATCGATGAAAAATAATTTTCTTCTCGGGTTCGTGTCGGCAATAGCAGCAGAAATTTCGGAAAAAATTTCTTTTTGCTCGTCATTTAGTTGGCCGATCATTTGCAACGAAAGAGCCTGATGTTCATTGCTGTCTAAACCATCATTGAAAGAATCCGTCACACAATCAATAATTTCAATGCCAAAGTCAGCTAAGGATCGGTCCTCTCCATTCATCCGATGTTCGATATCTGAAAGAGCTCGTCTTTCATCAGTGCCTTCGCATAGTAAGTCCTTAAACTTTTCCCAAATTGCTTTCCCATCAATATGATCGCAAGTTAGTAAAAGATAAGAAAAAAAAGCACGAAAACAGTGCGGCATCATGACCGAACTGGCCTCAGTCATAACCTCTACAGCATCATTCTCATCGATACCAAAACCTCTCGCATAAGCCGCTTCTTTGAAGGTGTTATAAACGATGCCTTCGTATGTTCGAAGGTCTTCAAAACAAAATGCTCCCTTAGTATTTCTGAGCAAAACCTTCAAAAAAATTTTTCCGAGTCCTTTGGGAAACCGAGTAAAGCCTGACTATGATACGATGGTCTCGGCTTCGCTCATTCCAAGATTTACCGCTATCATTCCAGAAAAAAAATTTTGGGATTTCCCAGTAGTGCAGTTCTCTTCCCTTTAGGGTGCATTTGATTTAATGAAAGTAAGCAGTTAACTTAGTGACCGATTTTTTTTCAGAGACTGCCTCTGACTCTCGACCCTCCACAAATGATACGTACTGTTGCCCTGGAAAATAACTGGGAGACGATATACCGCATGGCTGGGGCCCGTGCATTGGTAGTCCTAAAATACGCCAAGCTGCCTCCATTGAGCTGATGTACCTCGAGTCAATATATTCACCAATTTCGTCGCGCTAAACATTTCCCCCGCTGCTTAAAAATTAGTGACGCGCACACGAATCCTGTCATGACCTTTAGTAATGTATTTGTGAATGTATTTGAAAGCTCCCAATGTCCCACAGTATTCAACGTTGATGTGGCAATCATATTTTAGTAATAAATGGGTTATAGGGCACTACCATTGAGTTATCAACGGGTACGGGTTTCCGTGAACTCGAGAATTGTAAATTGTAAGTCTGCTCTGTTATCACGACGTCTGTACTTGGGAAAACTGTCTTTTGTCATGTCTGTGGCAGTAATGAAGGCATGAGGAAATTTTTGGAACTTTTTCCCGTCGTTGCTTTCCCAAACAGGGCGAAGAGTCTTGGTGAGGCCCATGTAACATGTTTTCATTACTTTTTTATACAATTCTGGATAAAGGTTCTTATCAGGGATTTCCGCGCAAATGAAGCGGTCAATAGCTTCGGGTGATAGCAATTTGTTGCGAGGTGAAGTATAAAAATGCAATGTGCATGTGGAACCCCCCTTTTTTGGAACTCTACGGTATAAACATAACCTAATACTGTTCCAAAAACCCTCCCAGAACATACATCGGAGATGAAACACATCAATCTGATGTTAAATGCTCTGACAACAAAAGTTGGAATATCAGAAGCAGTGGTACCGGGGGGCATCGTTTTCAGATATTTTTTAAATTTTCAGGCCACTGAGGATTAGCTGTATAGGTTATGAATAGATCTGGTCTACCTAATTCTCTAGTCATAGCCATAGAACCTGGTAGAGCTGCTGCATCGCCCGGGGCCCTCCATCAAAACTTGAAGGAAAAATCATGGCGTGACCAAGACGTGTTTTGTCTGACGTGTTCGCAGCACTATTTTGAATTGGTCGGCTAAACCTTGAAAAGTCTCCCGCCGAAACAATTGCTGGTTATTTTTTATGAAATTGAGTCGGTTCCATTCTATTACGATGTAGCCGTAGATAATGTATTGCTGCGTTAACCGAGCTCCTTGCAGTATGGGATTGAACACGTTAGCATGGATGGATAACCTTTGACCAAAATATTGAGCTGCCGTAATCCTGCGCTGATTTTCTAGATTTTCGTTCAGCATATCTATTGAATACCCAGGGGTCCTCGGGGAAAAGAAAAGTGGAAAAGTCATTGGTTCGTTGTGACCGGAAAATTTTATGAATAATTTTAGATTCAAATTGGTGCTTCGGATACGCAAAAAAATCTACAGCAGTGGGAAATAAAACCCTCGACCCCTGTAAATAAAATGGCTGCAATTTCAGCTACTCCGTTGTTTGGATGGTTATAGCGGCGCCGATCGTCTTGCTTCAACCTCAAAAACTGCAAACTAATTTCCGGGTCACATTGTTTCTCCTGGTAGAGTTGAAAGAGGGTTTTATAAATCCGTGCGTAAGGATTTTCATCACCTTCTTGGATAATCTTAACGATGGTCTCTCGACATTGATCAGATGTTCTAAATGTGGGGGCATCTCATTATCATAGATATAAATTTGTGCGAGTGATGGTTGTTCCCCCTCTGTTGGAATTAAACTCGTTGTTGCACGCACGTTTACTTCTCCACGGATTCTCAAACACCCAACACCACGAAATGATGCATCTTCAGCAGGACAAAATGATGCCATTGCAAAAGAATTGTTGTAGAAGCGAATATTTTTTGAAATGAAGCGTTTCCCCATTTCTCCCGCGAAAAGCTCAAGTAGTGAATCAGGAAAAGGCGGCAATGGGTTTAGCTTAATCTTTCCTTGTGACAACGGGAGTTTTGCTCCTGCCAGTCTCAAATTTAAATGACAAAGCGCCGCAGTGACAGGAAATGGGGGTCCCCAATCCAGGGGGGAAAAACATTTCGGGCCATTTTCCCCCGATCTCTTTTCTTCGTTTTCTTTTTTTCTCTTCTTTTCTTCTTCTTTCTTTCTTTTCTTCTTCTTCCTCTTCTTTTCTTCTTCTTTCTCTTCTTTTCTTCTTCTTTTCTCTTCTTTTTTTCTTTTTTTTTTTCTTTTTTTTTTCTTCTTTTTTCCCTTTTTTCTTTCTTCTTCTTTCCTTTTCTTCTCTTCTTCTTTTCTTTCTCTCCTCTTCCCTTTTTCTTTTTTTCTTCTTTTTTTCTGCTTTTTCTTTTTCTTTCTTCTTTTTTTCTCTTCTTTTTCTTTTTTTTCTTCTTTTTTTTTTCTCTTTTTCTTCTTCTTCTTCTTCTTTTCTCTTCTTTCTTCTCCTTTTCTTCTTCTTTTTTTGTTTTTTTTTCTTCTTCCTTCTTCTTTTCATCTTCTTTTTTTCTCTTTTTTTTCTTCTTTTTTTCTTTTTTTCTTCTTCTTCTTTTTTTTCTCTTTTTTCTTCTTCTTTCATCTTCTTCTTCTTTTTTTTTTTTTTTCTTTTTTTTTCTTTTTTTTTTCATTTATTTCTTTTTTTTTTTTCTTTCTTTTTTCTTTTTTTATCTTTTTTTTTTTTTTTTCTTTTTTTTCTTTCTCTTCCTTTTGTTCTTCCGTTTTTGCCTTTTTTCTTCTGAAAGTCTCCTCTTTTCCTCTTTTCTCCTCTGCTGCTTTTCTCGCTTCTCCATCTCCTTTTCTAGTTTTTTCCCCTTTTCTTCGTTCTTTTCCGTTTTTCCTCAACTGCTTCATTCGCTCGTTTACTTGCCATTCTTCTACGGTTCTCCCCTAGTCTTTTTCTTCGTTGCTCGGAATTTCTTGAGACCTAGAGCTCATCCTTTCTCGTTTCTTTCGCTTAATTTCATCTTTTTTGAGAATCCACTCTTCCTCTATTCTCTGTTTGCCCGCTTTTTTCCTTGCTGATCTTTCTTCAGCGATCCCATCGTTCATTGAACATTTTTTCGTTTTCTTCAATGTGTTGACCCCATTGATAAAATGTCGATCTTTTGGGAGAGTGCACAGCTAAATTAGATAAAAGTGGTGATTTTGATAGTGCAGGGGCTAAAGAAGTTGCCGATAAGTTAGATTCTGGTGAAAAATGAACATTTCCATCTTTAAAAAATAAATTTTCCTCTGACTTTTTCATTCGCTAAAACAGGTTTATAAATGGAAATTTCGGAATTGATTAAATTTGAGAAACTCGAGAACGTCGTAATGCCCAGAATCTTGATGACCTGAAAATTGAAGATGGCAAATTTTACTGCCACTACCGAAACACGGGACAAAGTTGACTCCATGCGATGAACTTTGAAAGCGTAATGCGGGAATAATGTGGCTGCACAATGCAGCTCAACGTGTCCAGCGTATTCACCATCATTAGACTTAAATCACGGTCCCAAAATTCTATTGATTGGCAATCTGTAAGCCTGTCTCCAATTAAAAAATTTTTGTAAGAGCTCCATTCTTGAAAAATTTTTACTGACTACTTGCTGCCGTATCCCGGGGTGTGCATTTGAGATCCATATAAACATAAGATATTGCTCTGAACAGACAGTTTCCGTCTTTTACGATAGGAATAACACGCCGTGTTAACATAGTGAAGTAAAAAAAAGACCTTAAATGAATACGAATTACCTCAACCCAGCGAACAGGCACAGCAAAACAGACATTAATCCAAAAAAAGACCGCAACGGTGTTACACTTTAATCTCATCTTAGCACCATCAGAGGGGGGAAATTAAAATTAAAACAAATTCAACGGTAGAATATCGCAGTCGTAGAACTTGTGTGAAAACAACAACAAAATTCATAAAACGAAATCAAAAATTAAATAAAAAAAAAAACACACACTTAAACGGCGGTCATGAGACGATTTTTTCACTTATTTACTACACCAAATGAAAATCCCCAAATTTAAAAATTTAGAAAGGACTAAAAAAATTCAACAGCGACTAACAAAATAAATCCTTAGCAGGGCAACCAAACTGTAGTTAAAGGTTATATTATAAAAGTAAAGGCCAGCACCAACTTTACTAAATTTTTAAAAGCCAGGGATAGGAGTAAGAGAGGAATGTAGGTAAAAAAGATAGCTGACACCAATGTTTGAGATAGAATAGATATAAGTATTTCACAAAATTTTAATTCAAGAATAGGAGGGAAAAGAGGGAAAACTGTCACCAGAGATTTAGATATAGCTTTGAAAAATTAAAAAAAATACACCAACAATAACACCAACACCAATAAAGAACATCAAAGAAACCGTCAATTTAATTTAAACACGTGTACTGCACGTACTTATCGTTTTAAATTATGTTTTTTCCATTTGCAGTGAAAAGTATTAGCGTAATGAGCGCGGGCTTATAAGAGCTACCGAGCCAACTCTTCGGGTCGTGCGTGAGCTGGTCAAGATTGCGTGAAAGACTAATTTTCGAAAAAAAGAAAAGCAAGAGGCAAGGGGTTTTAAAGAAGGTTGGCTGGAGAAGGGTTGGAAACATAACGGTATTCAATTGAAAGATAGGGAAAATAGGTCATTACGCAAGACAAAAGAGAGTAGAGGACTCAACATTTTGAGGTCTGTTGAACCAAATCAGTATCAGTCAGCTCGACGTCAAGGAGAAATGCATTGCCAAACCGAATATATGCACCAAAAAAGAAAGGGAAAAAATATTGGTATTGTGGATACAGCTTAGACACTAATGAAAGAATATGAAGTGCTGCCGATATTATTTTAATCGAACAGAGGGAGATCAAGGGCTTTTTTTTCGCTTCCTCCGCTCATATGTATGTGCTCAAAAGTTGAAAAAGAATAGAGAAAGAGGCCATAAAATCAAAGTGACCAATCTCTCTGTATTTTTTTAATGATTTTTGGTAAATAGCTACCCATATTTTTTAATCGTACGGAGGCGGATCCAAGATTTTTGGGTCCGCCAAAATGTCCCTCTCTTTGGGGGATTTCTCTTCTTTTTTTGAAAAAACGGTTTAAATTTTTAAAAAAAACAGAGACAAAAATGTTCGTGCTTTGGGTCTAGACATCCTCCGGAGCACTATAATCTACCTCATTGGTGCATCGCAATTAAGTCCCCATATTGTATGGACTGGGTGTTCCCGATGATTTTTGGGGCGCCCCATGGATATTTTGGGTTCAAGCACAAAAATCGCCCGTCATGTACTGAGCAGTGGCGTAATTTGGGGGGGGGGGAGGGGGGCATTTGCCCCCAAAGGGTTTGAAGTCAGGCTCAAAAACGGAAACAAAGTATATTGATGAGCAAAAAAAAAAAAAAGTCATCAGATCTTTGCCCCCCCCGTAGCCGACTCTATGGCTCTAAACTAAAATTATATTGATGAGCAAGAAAAAAAAAAAAAGGTCATCAGATTTTTGCCCCCCCCCAAGCCGAACGCGAAATGACGCCCCCGGTACTGAGCACGCGGTCATCAAAGGAGGTCTTTAAACGCTCATGATGCATTATCAAGAGTTTACTTTCGTATTTGATATTACTCCAAAAGTGATCAATGACCTTCATTTCAATAATAGTTTTGATCTTGAAATCAAGCTTTTTTGCCTCAACTTCGGGGAAAACAAGATAATGTGACAGAGGTGCGGATCCTGACTTTGTAATTTCTTTCACTTCGCATTTGAATGCAAGGTTGAATTGAAAAAGAAGTTATAAGAAAATACAGGTTACAGCCATGTTATCATCTTTACAGATGATTTTTACGAAGTGATGCCACCTTTATTTTGATCGGACAGAGGTAGATTTAGCATGAACCTGTCTGTAATCGGGTCGGTCGCGTGTCAGGAGAAGAGATCATCAAGACGCTCTGTCAGACACGACAATATGTAGGCGGGGGGGGGAAGTAAGAGGGGAAAAAAAGAGAAAAAAATGTTTGGTGTTAAGGGGAATAATTGCCAAGTCTAAAAAAAAGGAAAAGAACACGAAGTATTTTTTACTAGGGTATCGTAAAAATATGTTTTCCTTACACTATCTGACAAAACCCGGGGCCCATCTATAGTGACAGTTTGAAAACAGCGCAGAGGGTGGAGGGATGAAGGGTAGATTCAAGGGTCTGGTGCGCCGATCGGGCTAGCAGAGAAGGCTCTCCCCCTACCTCCGGGCCTCGACTCATTCGCTCATTTACCCCCCGTCGCCCCGTCAGCAAATTTGTCACGCCTCTTCCGGGCACACACAGAAATGCCAGAAAACGAAAAAAATCTGAAGAGTTGGAAAGAATTCGGAAAGAATTCGGAAAGAATTCGAAAAGAATTCGGAAAGAATTCCGAAGATATCCCTCGAGAAACGTTGTCCCTCGACTCCTTAGGGTTTTTTATTTAGTAAATAATATATATTATAATTATATATATATAATATATATATATATATATAACAAAGAAAGAACTTAAATCGGCCCAACACATGAATAATAATAAAAAATTAAATGGGAATAAGGCCGCGAAACAATAAAATTAAAAAATCAAAACGTTTCGGAGGGCTAACACCTCCCTTTTTCAATTTAAAAAAATTAAAAAAAAAAAAAAAATATAAAATAAGAGTCATGCCATCACGATAACAACGGCCCTGACTAAAGTCAAACCACAAACAAGTTCTCATTTTAAGGGAAAAAACTACACAGGCAAAGAATAGTATCAACACCAGCTCTTTTGGACGAAAAAATGGTGTAAGCAGAGCTTAATCTGGACACGTCTGCGCGGCAATTACAAACATGCTCTCGGTTTCAAGATTTCTATCATTTCAAGGAGATTTCTCGCGAAATCATTCCTCTCGAAACCTAAAATTTTCGCGCCATGGAAATAAAAAGTATGACCAAGAGAATTTTGATGATGGTGAAGAGCATTTTTTTCATTTTGGTCATACTTGTGTCCATTAAATCTTTTACTCAGATCTTTTTGTTTCCCCGATGTAGCTCAATTCACAATCGTTGCATTTAATTGAATAAATTACAGAGGACTTTTGGCTGCTATCAGTCTTAGATTTTAAAGGTGACAGTAAGAAACGAGGTCATTATATCGTTTATGGACCACCGATAACCAAAAAACTTAAGAATAATGACAAATTTTCAGAAAGATACGGCACATAAGGTAACGATTTATATGAGAAGTATCAAAAGCTTTGGGTTGAGTGTGTCAAAACATTGGTGTAAAGTTATCAATTTTTTTAAGGACGAAACTGAAAATCTTGTCAATGAGGGAGGGGGGTAACAATTCTCAATTAGGAGCTGTTTGCCCAATTTTATCACTTCGGGCCCTGTATTGATGATCCGTAAGCCTGATGATACGCTGCGCGAGATTGTAAACAACGTTCCGTTTATGATCGATGGTTGAACGGACAAATAATTTAAATAACGGCCCGAAGCTGGGGGTTTTTTGGTACCAACGGCTTTTTAAGTAATTACCTACCCTCATGACAGTCATGCCCAAAAAAATTAATGCTCTGATCCTTTTCCTGCTCACTTTGAACTGGATGGAGGAACTTTTTGAATTATAAAACTCAAAAATAGGGATAAAAACGAATGTTTAACCACCAAAAACAAATCATCAAGTAGCACTTTTACAAGTAAATTTAAATGCTGTGTTGAAGAAAGCACTTCTATCTCAAATCCCCATCACAATATCTGCCAAAACCCCAGATACGCTACCCCCCATAGAAGCCCACATTCTGCTGATAAAAATTTTTTTCAAATTGAAAAATTGTTGAAGAGATGCATACTTCGAGGATATGGAGAAAAAGATCTTTAGGTATGGAACAATGTGTTGAATTCCTCCCAACGTCTTTTCCCCACATTCAAGGCAAGCTCGCACGGAAATTAGTATACATCGACTCCACATCGAGAGATATGAGTCGAAAACCTTCAGGAATTACCAAGTTGTTGACATCGTTAAAAAAATTTGAATGAATTTTTTAAAATGATATTCCGTGTCTCCGACAATTTTTGGGTAATATTGCAGAGAGAAATTTCGACAACGCATAAAAAGGTGAGTTAATGGTGCTGACGATTGGTCTAAGTGGCAATCCTTGTTTGTGAAGCTTAATAAACCATATATTTTCAAACCCGAAGCTCCAGTTACTTTCAAAATTTTTAGCTATATTTTTTTTGATGAAACCTTGATCCAACAATTTCTTGACAAAAAAAAATTCTTGGCTGACTGAGCAGGGACTAAAGAATGGTGGGATTTTTTATAGGTTTTGGAGTCACTGAGTAGATCGTTCATTTTTTCACGATAGTCAAAACTGTTTATAATAACAGTTTTGTTGGTCTTATCAGCACGGATAACCTTGATTTGCTTATTGCTTTTGATGAAAAAGTCCCATTCTTTAGTCCCTGCTCAGTCAGCCAAGAATAATTTTTTTGTCAAGAAATTTTTGGGGCAAGGTTTAAATTATTTGTCCGTTCAACCATCGATCTATAAACGGAACGTTGTTTACAATCTCGCGCAGCGTATCATCAGGCTTACGGATCATCAATACAGGCCTGAAGTGAAAAAATTTGGGGCAAACAGCTCCTAATTGAGAATTTTTCCCCCCCTCCCTCATTGACAAGATTTTCAGTTTCGTCCTTAAAAAAATGATAACTTTAACACCAATGTTTTGACACACTCACACAATGCTTTTGATACTTCTCATATAATATCGTTACCTTATGTGCCGTATCTTTCTGAAAATTTGTCATTTATTTTTAAAGTTGTTTGGTTATCGGGGGGGCCATAAGCGATATAATGACCTCGGTTTCTTACTGTCACCTTTAAAATCTAAGACTGATAGCAGCCTAATGTCCTCTGAAATTTTTATTCAATTAAGTGCAACGATTGTGAATTGAGCTACATCGGGCAAACTAAACAGATACTGAGTAAAAGATTTAATGGACACAAGTATGACCAAAATGAAAAAACTGCTCTTCACCATCATCAAAATTCTCTTGGTCATACTTTTGATTTCCATGGCGCGAAAATTTTAGGTTCGAGAGGAATGATTTCGCGAAAATCTCCTTGAAATGATAGAAATCTTGAAACACGAGAGCAGTGTTTGTAATTGCCGCGCAGACGTGTCCAGTTTAAACTCTGCTTATCACCATTTTTTTTCGTCCAGATAGAGCTGGTGATTGATACTATTCTTTGCCTGTGTAGTCTTTCCTTCAAATGAGAACTTGTTTGTGGTTTGAGCTTTAGTCATGGCCGTTGTTATCGTGATGGCATGACTCATATTTTATATTTTTTTTTTTTTTTTTTAATTTTCAATGGAAAAAAAGGAGGTGTTAGCCCTCCGAAACGTCTTGTTTTTTTAAATTTTTTGTTTCGCGGCCTTATTCCCATTTAAGTTTTTATTATATATATATATATATATATATTATATATATATATATATAATATATATATATATATATATATATATTATATATATATATATATATATATATATATATATATAATATATATATATATATATATATAATTATAAATATATATTATATATATTTTAAATTATAATATATATATATATATATATATTTTATATATAATATATATATTTTATAATTATAATATAGATATATATTTTAATATATATATAATTTTATATATAAAATTATATATATATATTTTATATATATATATATTTTATATAAATATTTTATATATATATATATATATAAAAAATTATATATATACAGGGGTAAAAAAAAAAAGGAGCAGCTCCGAATAACTCGAGTTTGGGTTCGAATTTAATAAAACGCTGAAACACGGGTTCCATTATTTTGGGGGGGACATCTTTTGGGGGGGTTGCCAAATTCCAGGCCCCCCCAGGGGGCGGGTAGGGGGGGTCACCGCCCCCTAAATCACATTTCTCTAATGGCGACCCCAAATTTTTTATTACATAACTTTAAAGAAAAATCAAATTCTAAGCTTTTGGCGCAAACCGCAGGTTGATATCGTTTTTCGTGTTCGAGATATCGAAAGTCAAATTTCGATTTTGACCCATTTTCAAAAATTCATAACTCCCACTAAAAAAGTGGGAAATTTTAAAAAAAACTATTAGCTTAAAATGCTCTACAAAACAAGTCCTTTTCAAAAAAAAATACAACTGTCCAAAAAATTTTGAATTTTAGGCTCCAAAAAAAATATTCAAAATTTTCGAAAATTTTGAATCGGCGATATTCTTGTAAAACGGCCAGAATCGACAATTTAGGCTTTAAACCTGTTGGCTGATTTCCGAATGAGCGATGCAAAGCGCTTAAAGGCTCAAAAAGTCTCAAAATCACCTTTAAAATGATCAAACTCAGTATTGAGAACACTGTTTTTAGAGTCAAGAAACCCCTCTCTCTCGGGCTTTAATGGGGTTTTTGGGGACTTTAGAGAGCTTTACATCGCTCATTTGGACTCAGCCGACAGGTTTAAAGCCAAATTGTCGATTCTGGCCGTTTTACAAGAATATCGCAGATTCAAAATTTTCAAAAATTTTTTGAATATTTTTTTCGGAGCCTAAAATTCAAATTTCCTGGACAGTTGTATTTTTTTCTAAAAAAGGACTTGTTTTGTAGAGCATTTTAAGCTAATATTTTTTTAAATTCCGATTTTTTTAGTGGGAGTTATGAATTTTTGAAAATGGGTCAAAATCGAACTTTGACTTTCGCTATCTCGAACACGAAAAACGATTCGACCTGCGGTTTGCGCCAAAATGCTTAAAATTTTGATGTTTTTTTAAAGTTAGTAAAAAAAAATTAGGGGTCGCCATTAGAGAAATGTGATTTGGGGGGGCCCGGTGACCCCCGTACCCCCCCCCGGGGGGGGCCTGGAATTTGGCAACCCCCCAAAAAGATGCCCCCCTCAAAATAATGGAACCTGTGTTTCAGCGTTTTATTAAATTCGAACCCAAACTCGAGTTATTCGGAGCTTTTTTTCCCCTTTTTTTTTTAAAAAAAAAAAAACCCTTAATATATATATAAAATAAAATATATATATATATATATATATATATATATTTTATATATATATATATATATATATATTTTTAAAATATATTATATATATAAATATATATATAAAAAAGGTACTTTTTTCCCAGGCTATTGTGGCTCCGGTCCGTTTTTTGTAGATCCACTAGCCTATATGTTTCTATCTTCGTATTTAAATTTGTAGCTCCGCCACTCTATATTTCTCCAGTGTGACTCCAGAGTAAATCACAGCAATATTCCCCTTGACTTATAGACTTTCACTCTATATCAATCCTCCCCACCCTACATCCTGAAGCGCTAATATTCCCCTTTCCTCCTTTTTTTCTGACAAGTTTCTACTACCATCTCTGTTTCCCCCTTTCCTGCAGCGCTTTTTTTTTATACCGTAAAGTAAATAAAATTGGTTGTACATAAACTTTTTTTTTTTCAGTGAAAAAAGAAGATGGGTTTGCGGTGGGTTGTGTGAAAATACCACCCTCTTTTCACATATGTACCTACCTATGCCCCTTTACTGGCGCGATAAATTTTTGGTTGTCTTTCAAATACATTCAGTGATGGCTCAATTTCCCAAAATTATTAGAGGCTTGCGTGAAACACATGTTTAAATTTTTTAAAATGACTGGATTCTCAAAGAATTAGTTATACAATACAATACTTAAATTAAATACATACAGGGTCATCCTGGGCAGAATATAGCATCTGTTACATTTTAAAAAATTGTAATTTTGAATTTAAAACTTGAAACTTTATCCGTTCTTAATAACCTACCTGCAATTCCCCTTTGTAAGCAACAAGTGGACTCCAAGACCTTGAACATTGTCAAAGAATTCAAAGTCAAAGCGACAGTTTTGAAATCTAACAAATGCTGACTTCCACTCGAAAGTGGTAGCCAGGAATTTTTCTAGGAGGGGGGGGGGGGGGGGCAGTCCGAGGTCCGAAAATTTTTAAAGGGGGGGGGGTCCAAAGATATTATATTGGTCAAATTTGTCTAAAAAACGAAAAAAAAAACCCTTTTTTAGGAAAAATTTTTGGTGTCAAGGGGGGTCCAAACCCCCTGGACCCCCCCCCCCTGGCTACCCACTGTCACTCAGAATGATCCTTAGACTCAAGTTCATACAATAGTGTTTTTTCATACAAACGCTTCATTTTCGATACATCGATTTTTCATTAAGTAGCGACGCACGAAATACAAGCTTGTCCGATGACGTTTTTTTCTCTGGCGGACTAAATGGGGGGATTGCCCCCCCCCCGGCTCAACCACTCAGATATATGGGAGTTATCGGGAGATGACGTAACCTTACCTAACCTAATCTAACTTAACCAAAACTCAGCTAACCTATCCAAACCTAACCAAACCCTTTTTTCGGGGCCCTTTCGGAACTACTTGGGAACCCGAAATAGGGCCTGTTCGATGTAATGTGGATTATAATCGGTCCTCGAGAGACAATAGCGGCTGTATTGCCAGTCTCCAACGCCCTCTTACGGTCGATCTGACAAGACCGTGCGCCTTTGTATAATCGATATCTCGATTAATAGAATCAATTACCTAACTTCCAGGAGTCATGAATAATCAATAATCCATTACATAACTTCCAGGGGCTGGAGAAATGTAATGGAATCAATTACCTTTAACCTCTAGGTGCCACAACAGCTCAAGAATCCATTACATTTTTTCCAGGGGCTGTATGAGTGTAGAGGGGACCATTACATAACCCCCAGGCGCTAAATAAGCTCAAGAATTCATTCCCTTTTTTTCCCGGGTTCCAGTTCAAAATTACAATCAGTGTCAATCAAACACTCTTTTGTTTATCCAGTTTGTTTTCCCGGTAAACATTTTAGCAACATAGCGCCCCTGACCAATGTTGTGATCGCACCATGGCCGATGATGCTGGCACAATGTTTTCCTTGGTGCTCATTTGGGAGACCACCAATGCAGTTTCGACCCAAAAAAATCATCAAAGCAGTTCAATTTGGTCTTTCAGGGATGACGCGCAGTTTGAAAGCTTTAAATACATTATTGGCTTTAGAATTTGTTCTAATTTTCGAAAAAAAAAAAAAAAAAAAGCCGGTCCCCCGGGAAAAAAAAACGGTGATTTGGTTTGGGAAAACGGAAACCCTTATTTTTTTCAATGTTGTCCATTTTTGGTAGGGCTGTATTTAAAAAAATCGAAATTTCGTTCAGAAATTTACCTGATTAGCTATTTGAGCAATTGTCACGTTTTAGAGAGGAAATTCCAAAGGCAACCTGCAACTTTGACAGTGGGTGAGTGGATGTTTGATAACGGCACATGTCCCTTCTCATGGTCCTTGCATTTGTTTTTTCTTTTTTGTTTTGTTTTTTGTTTTTTTCAAATTGGCAATCATGGCACTAATTGTAAGTTCAATAGCATGAAGCACTTTCTTTTTGGGCAAATATTCTTCGTACCATACGACTGCAATGACGTTCATGCGTTCAGTCCCAATGCGTACAGTCGTATGTCCCCTCTGTTTTTCAAATCCCGCGCGCGCCTTCTCGCAAGGAATGGGAGGCTAAAATTTACAGCGGGGAGAATTCTCAAATCTCAACTCCGTACGGGGCGACTCCGGCGATGTGAATCGAGCGCCGCCTTAGAGAAAGGAAGCCCGCGCAGTTTGAAACTGCATTCAAACGCAGCTGAGACTTTCTCACAGTATCATCCAGCGGTTTAGACTTGGACCTAATTTATCGTCGTATACGCTACGTTTGGCCTTATTCAACCTTTTTTGGTGTTTTTAGACCTTGGTGAATACAAACATACACGATCGTGGGTTAATTCATGTTCAAATCATAATTTAAATCTGAAAACCCGCTGAAAAGTGCTTTGCTGGTGCATATAGGTCCACAAAAAAGCAAAATGAAAAAAATGCCTGTAAATATAAATGACTGAATAGTAAATAAATAAATAAATAAATGGATAAATTACAAAAAAAATGAATAAAAAAATTAAATAAATAAATAATTAGATGAATGGATAGATAAACAAACAACTAGATGAATGATTAATTAAAAAAATTAAAAAAAAAAAATAAGCAAAAAACCATAAAGAACAAAATAATGAGAACAAGAGAGAAACAAATGATAAGTGGAAAAAATTAAGCTTTAACAAAATTACATTGTAAGACATACTTATTAAAATTATTAAAAAAGGAAAATTTACTATCGTTGATCATTACGGCATTACAGAAAATTTGCTGAACTTTCGATCGAAAAAGAGAAAAGAAACAAAACAAAAAAAAAAAGAAAGAAATCGGAATAATTTTCCCCCTAATGATTTATAATGATCGAAAATCGGGCGAATGTGGTCAGTTTTTTTTCCCAGAACACTGTGCAGCAGAGAGCGTTTTTTGTATATGCTACAGCTTCTTATGCTCATTGCACTTACTGAAATCATACGAGTCAAGATATTCTGGTCCTCTGAGGGAGGGAGGGGTGCCTTTAGTGCTGGGGACAGTGTTGATAGGGCACGTATTCCAATCCAACTGTGTTGTAGTATGAATAAGGTACAATCAGACTTAATAAATCATATGAATTTCGAAGCTCGAGAGTCACAAATTCACTTCAAAATTACCAGTGCACACAAGGAGGTACTTAAAAATCTATTAGACGGTTTTATAAAAAAAAAAAAAAAAAAAAAAAAAAAAAATGTATATATATAACCCATCATCACATTAAAAGTTGTTCAAGAAAAAAAAAATTGTGTATAAAGCAAGAAAAACCAAAAAGAAAAAGGATTTTCATTTTACAAGAGCAAGCGCTATCTTGTGGGGGCAGGTGGAGGTAGACTTCTAGCACAAACTTTGCAACTTCAACGTGGCACTTGTAAAAACGAATGTCCGGGTGATAAACCCGAGAATATCAGAGCTTTCAGATTTTTTGGATCATCTCGAGATATTCTGAGGATATCGTGACAAAATTCAAAACAGTTAGGTTTTCGTATCATCTCAGGATATTCTGAAGATATCCTGACATAATCCGAAACATTTGGATTTTGTCAGTTTTTTTTCTTTTTTTTTCAGAAAATTCTGACAAGGCCCTACGATGTTGGATTTTGTCAGGATATTTAATGCTATCTGGGCTAAGCAGTGCTGTCATACTGCATCACACTGACCTTATAGATTGGCCGAGTTGTAGAACATTTTGGACGCACTTAAGATTTTCCAGCATTACTTTTCATGATTTAATCGACTCTTTTTTTAGCGAAGCATGATAGCATGATAAATTTACTGTAAAAAAGCGATAATTTTATCACGCTACAACAATACATTTACTCCAGAGTGCGAAAATTTGACTGTTGTCTAACAACCATTTCACCGCAAATTACGAGAATCGTATCCGAGTAAGAGGAAACTTTTATAGTCGGCAACAAATTTTTTCCTGGTACTACTACAATAATTTCACCTTACCTCTACGCTTGAAAAAGGTAAATTAAAAGAGGAAATTTCGTGATCACCTAACGAACAATATACCTACCTACAAAGTACAACGTAAGCGGATACATATATTATTATATTGTACTTACGTTGTATGGTACATATGTATATTATGCAGCAGGTAATGACGATTCCCCTTCTTTTCTTCAACGAACCTTTTTCTAACAGTAGAAGGCCAGGTGACATCATCGTAGCAACACATAAAAATTATTGTACACTTTTGTCCTGAATTGTTGTCCTTCCCAGCTATCACGGAAAACAATCGCAGGTAAATGTAACTGAATTGAATCGATACCTACAAAAAGACGTCTCCCATAAGCATCTAATTTAATAAAAAGCTATTCGCAGTGGCGAGGCTTGCGATTTGGCAACGTTCATTTTTCCCTTTAAAACACATCAGAAAGGTCGAAATGCCTGGTCATCGGCGATGACTGAAGCGTTCGACTTTTTTGGTGAATTTAAAGGGGGGAAAATATATTGTTGCCAAATATCACGCCTCGCCACTGGCTATTCGATCCCATTTCGTTCGTTTTTCACAATTAGCTCCCCAAAATCAGCTTCATTAATCCGTGGTTTGGTCTCAGCATGGGAAAAAAAATCAGGGAGAGATTTAGACCTGTAGCGCCGCGTGAATTTCGATAGATATTTCTTCTGCCATTTAGATCTGTGAGAACAATCGGGTTTTGGGGTTACACATGTAAAACCCCCTGAGATCGATTGTTTTCAAAGGTGTAAATGAAGGAGAATCGATACATCAGAGTATAAGCGACGCCACTACTGATGAAGATATCTAATTCTTTGGCAGCATTTATTTTTATAAAATGGAAAAAAAGAAGAGGGGGGGGGGGGAGTAAGGCGCGTGAAATCGGGTAGAAGTTTTAAGACGAAACATGAGGCAGTGAAGGGGGGGGGCAAGAGATTCAACTGCTGGTTACGTAGAGTTTGACTCACAATCAGAGTCCGCCAGTCCATTCACTTATTTGGAAAATCATCCCGCGTAGCGTCACAAAGTCAGGGTTGTCAGAATATAGGTGAAGTTCCGTTCATAGTTTATTCATTCTGGCGGCGAGTATAACAAGTTTTTGTTAAAATTTGGCAACACTGATGGAAGGTCAGAGGAACCCAGGAAGGAAGGGTGCGAAGGGACGTGAGGGATTCAGAAAGAAAAGAAGGCTCCACAACTCCTCTTCTTAGTCAAGAAAAGACAACCACCGAGACACCCAGATGTTCACATGGTTTAATTAGGAGGGTCGATTTCACGCGCCTTACTACCCCCCCCCCTTTTCTTTTTTTCCATTTTATAAAAATACTAGGGGGCTTCGCCCCCTGGCCGCTCCGCGGCCCAACCCCCGGGGGCGCTACGCCCCTCCAATGCGGCGCTGCGCACCGCCTAATGTTCTAATCAACATGCAAAAAAAAAATAGTGGTATAAAATTGAGAAAAGAAAATAAAGAAAAGAATATCATACCGATTGAAAAGGTTGACTATTGATTCCTCTGCTCTTTCCCGGACATCTTGGAAAACTATGTTTTTTTTTTCTTTTTTTTTTTGGTTCGGTTTTCCCCCCAAAGATTTGCACTTTGATACCCTCTATTGAGCGACACCGCGATAAGGCAAAGTACAGGGTTTGGGCCCTGCCCAAATATTGGTCGATTTTGGTCAACATATAACCCAACCCTATCAAAAGTTTGGCCCTGACTTTTGTTGATAGTCATGGCGAAGGCGAGACGGACTGGAAATTGCTTTCTATTCAAACACAAATGGCAAATCGCAAACTCCTTTGGTATTTAAAGTGATTCGGGGGATCACGACGATTTTCCCTTGGTTGTTTTCGGTTAAGATGTTGCAATATAGAGCCGATTTTTCAATTTTCAATACCGTTAGTCGTGTGCCATTGCAAAGACCGTCATTGATGCAGATTTTACGAAGGAGCACCCAAAATTGCTCCTATTTTTAAATTTTTAATTTTTGTAAAGGAAACCCTGCAGGACACAACGTTGCCAAGTTTTCAGGTTGATAGCGCAACATTAGTGCATCGGAATCAGTGTCGTCTCCATCTACCGCTGGGCCCAGCTGTCCCCCTCAGATATGACAACATCTCCTGGTAATTTTACCAATACTTCACCATTCAATTATCCACTTCACAATTTTTAGATGCAAGCAAGACACTTGATTTTAAATAATCCTCTGCAAAACCTTTAGAATAGATGGAACTGATGATATCATCTGAGCAGAGCATGTTAGGTGGTACTGTTAAAGGGGCAATGTCACCATCACCAATTTTCAGCAGCCACTTACTGAAAAATTCATCATTTTCTCCATATTTTTTTGGAGGTGGAATATCTTAAACAAAGGCCATAAAGCGGAGCTTATAAGAGTGGACTGGATGATCTGATACCTACTTCCTTTCTTTTCAATTGGTAAAACTTGACGAAAATCGCCTCCTAAGAGAACATATTTCCCACCAAACGGCTCCTCTGTTTTCATGACATCTCTGAGAGTTCGTCGACTATGCTTAAAGCAATGGATGGTATCATAGAAGCTTCATCCCAAATTACAAAAACAATATCTGTCAAATTTGTTTAGCCTTTTTTGTGAGATGAGCTGGCTTTATAGTGTCCTCGGAAGACATTTGAAGAGGCAATTTAAAGATGCGGTGCGCTGTTTTTCCGCTGGGGAAAAAGAATAGCAGCAATTCCCGTCCATGCTACACAGACTATTTTTTTTGAAGGTGTTTTTTATAGTGGGATAATTTTTGTACAGGAAAGTTTTTCCAGTGCCTCCAGGGCCCTCGATGAAAAATAATTTTCTTCTCGGGTTCGTGTCGGCAATAGCAGCAGAAATTTCGGAAAAAATTTCTTTTTGCTCGTCATTAGTTGGCCGATCATTTGCAACGAAAAAGCCTGATGTTCTTGCTGTCTAAACCATCTTTAAAGAATCCGTCACACAATCAAAAATTTCAATGCCAAAGTCAGCTAAGATCGGTCCTCTCCATTCATCCCATGTTCGATATCTGAAAGAGCTCGTCTTTCATCAGTGCCTTCGCATATAAATCCTTAAACTTTTCCCAAATTGCTTTCCCATCAATATGATCGCAAGTTAGTAAAAGATAAAAAAAAAAGCACGAAAACAGTGCGGCATCATGACCGAACTGGCCTCAGTCATAACCTCTACAGCATCATTCTCATCGATACCAAAACCTCTCGCATAAGCCGCTTCTTTGAAGGTGTTATAAACGATGCCTTCGTATGTTCGAAGGTTTTAAAACATAATGCTCCCTTAGTTTTTCTGAGCAAAACCTTAAAAAAAAAATTTTTCCGAGTCCTTTGGAGAAACCGAGTAAAGCCTGACTATGATACGATGGTCTCGGCTTCGCTCATTCCAAGATTTACCGCTATCATTCCAGACAAAAAAATTTTTGGGGTTTCCCAGTAGTGCAGTTCTCTTGCCTTAGGGTGCATTTGATTTAATTGAAAGTAAGCAGTTAACTTAGTGACCGATCTTTTTTCAGAGACTGCCTCTGACTCTCGACCCTCCACAAATGATACGTACTGTTGCCCTGGTAAATGAACTGGGAGACGATATACCGCATGGCTGTGGCCGTGCATTGGTAGTCCTAAAATACGCCAAGCTGCCTCCATTGAGCTGATGTACCTCGAGTCAATATTTCCCCAAATTTCGTCGCGCTCAACACTTGCCTCCGCTGCTTCAAAATTAGTGACGCGCACACGAATCCTGTCATGACCTTTAGTAATGTATTTGTGAATGTATTTGAAAGCTCCCAATGCCCCAAAGTATTCAACGTTGATGTGGCAATCTATTTTAGTAATAAATAGGGGTTTATAGGGACTACCATTGAGTTATCAAGGGTACAGGTTTTCCCGTAAACTCGAGAATTGTAAATATGTAAGTCTGCTCTGTTATCACGACGTCTGTACTTGGGAAAACTGTCTTTTGTCATGTCTGTGGCAGTAATGAAGGCATGAGGAAATTTTTTGGAACATTTTCCCGTCGTTGCATTCCAACAGGGCGAAGAGTCTTGGTGAGGCCCATGTAACATGTGTTTCATTACTTTTTTATACAATTCTGGATAAAGGTTCTTATCAGGGATTTCCGCGCAAATGAAGCGGTCAATAGCTTCGGGTGATAGCAATTTGTTGCGAGGATGAAGTATAAAAATGCAATGTGCATGTGGAAGCCCCCTTTTTTGGAACTCTACGGTATAAACATAACCTAATACTGTTCCAAAAACCCTCCCAGAACATACATCGGAGATGAAACACATCAATCTGATGTTAAATGCTCTGACAACAAAAGTTGGAATATCAGAAGCAGTGGTACCAGGGGGCATCGTTTTCAGATATTCTTTAATTTCAGGCCACTGAGGATTAGCTGTATAGGTTATGAATAGATCTGGTCTACCTAATTCTCTAGTCATAGCCATAGAATCCTGGTAGAGCTGCTGCATCGCCCGAGGCCCTCCATCAAAACTTGAAGGCAAAATCATGGCGTGACCAAGACGTGTTTTGTCTGACGTGTTCGCAGCACTATTTTGAATATGGTCGGCTAAACCTTGAAAAGTCTCCCGCCGAAACAATTGCTGGTTAGTTTTTATGAAATTGAGTCGGTTCCATTCTATTACGATGTAGCCGTAGATAATGTATTGCTGCGTTAACCGAGCTCCTTGCAGTATGGGATTGAACACGTTAGCATGGATGGATAACCTTTGACCAAAATATTGAGCTGCCGTAATCCTGCGCTGATTTTCTAGATTTTCGTTCAGCATATCTATTGAATATCCAGGGGTCCCTCGAGGAAAGAAAAGTGGAAAAGTCATTGGTTCGTTGTGACCGGACAATTTATGAATAATTTTAGATTCAAATTGGTGCTTCGGATACGCAACAAAATCTACAGCAGTAGGAATCAAACCCTCGACACCTGTAAATACAATGGCTGCAACTTCAGCTACTCCGTTGTTTGGATGTTATAGCGGCGCCGATCGTCTTGCTTCAACCTCAAAAACTGCAAACTAACTTCCGGGTCACATTGTTTCTCCTGGTAGAGTTGAAAGAGGGTTTTATAAATCCGTGCGTAAGGATTTTCACTCATCACTTCTTGGATAATCTTAACGATGGTCTCTCGACATTGATCAGATGTTCTAAATGTGAGGGCAGTCTCATTATCATAGATATAAATTTGTGCGAGTGATGGTTGTTGCCCCTCTGTTGGAATTAAACTCGTTGTTGCACGCACGTTTACTTCTCCACGGATTCTCAAACACCCAACACCACGCAATGATGCATCTTCAGCAGGACAAAATGATGCCATTGCAAAAGAATTGTTGTAGAAGCGAATATTTTTTCTGAAATGAAGCGCTTCCCCATTTCTCCCGCAGAAAAGCTCAAGTAGTGAATCAGGAAAAGGCGGCAATGGGTTTAGCTTAATCTTTCCATTGTGACAACAGGAGTTTTTGCTCCTGCCAGTCTCTAATTAAATGACAAAGCGCGCAGTGTTTACAGGAAATGGATGGTACTCCAATCAACAGAGGGGAAACATTATCGGGCACATTTTCACCCAGATAGCTCATTTTCTTCCGATTTTCTTTTTTCTTGTCTCTTCTTTTCTTCTTCTTGTCTCTCTTTTCTTCTTCTTGCTCTTCTTTTCTCTTCTTGTCTCTTCTTTTCTTCTTCTTTTCTCTTCTTTTCTTCTTCTTTTTTCTTATTTTTTTCTTCTTCTTTCCTTTTCTTATCTTCTTCTTTCCTTTCTTCTCTTCTCTTTCTCTCTGCTCCTCTTCTCCTTTCTTCTCTTTTTCTTCTTCTTTTTTCTGCTTTCCTTCTTCTTCTTTCTTCTTTTTTCATCTTCTTTCTTCTCTTTTTCTTATTCTTTTTTCTGCTTTTTTTCTTCTTTTTTCTTCTTTTTCACTTCTTTCTTCTCCTTTTCTTCTTTTTTTTCTGCTTTTTTTTTTCTTCTTCCTTCTTATTTTCATCTTCTTTCTTCTCTTTTTTTTTCTTTTTTCTGCTTTTTTTCTTCTTCTTTCTTCTTCTTTTCATCTTCTTTCTTCTTCTTTTCATCTTCTTTCTTCTTCTTTTCATCTTCTTTCTTCTTTTTTTCTTCTTTTTTTTTATTCATTTCATATTCTTTTTTCTTTTTTTTCTCTTCTTCTTTCTTCTTTTTTTCATCTTCCTTTTTTTTCTTTTGTTCTTCTTCTTTTTTTTCTTTCTCTTCCTTTTGTTCTTCTCGTTTTTGCCTTTTTTCTTCTGCAAGTCTCCTCTTTTCCTCGTTTCTCCTCTGCTGCTCTTCTCGCTTCTCCATCTCCTTTTCTAGCTTTTTCTCCTTTTCTTCGTTCTTTTTCCGTTTTTCCTCAACTGCTTCATTCGCTCGTTTACTTGCCATTCTTCTACGGTTCTCCCCTAGTCTTTTTCTTCGTTGCTCGGAATCTTCTTGAGACCTAGACTGCATCATCCTTTCTCGTTTCTTTCGCTTAATTCATCTCTTTTGAGAATCCACTCTTCCTCTATTCTCTGTTTGCCCGCTTCTTTCTTGCTGATCTTTCTTCAGCGATCCCATCGTTCATTGAACATTTGTTTCTTTTTTTCTTCAATGTGTTGATCCCATTGATAAAATGTCGATCTTTTGGGAGAGTGCACAGCTAAATTAGATAAAAGTGGTGATTTTGATAGTGCAGGGGCTAAAGAAGTTGCCGATAAGTTAGATTCTGGTGAAAAATGAACATTTCCATCGTTAAAAATAAATTTTCCTCTGACATTTTCATTCGCTAAAACAGGTTTATAAATGGAAATTTCGGAATTGATTGAATTGAGAAACTCGAGAACGTCGTAATGCCCAGAATCTTGATGACCTGAAAATTGAAGATGGCAAATTTTACTGCCACTACCGAAACACAGGGACAAAGTTGACTCCATGCGATGAACTTTGAAAGCGTAATGCGGGAATAATGTGGCTGCACAATGCAGCTCAACGTGTCCAGCGTATTCACCATCATTAGACATTAAATCACGGTACTCAAAATTGCTATTGATTGGCAATCTGTAAGACCTGTCTCCAATTATAAAATTTTTGTAAGAGCTCCATTCTTGTAAAATTTTACTGACTACTTGCTGCCGTATCCCGGGGTGTTGCATTGAGATCCATATAAACAGTAAGATATGCTCTGAACAGACAGTTCCGTCTTTTACGATAGGAATAACACGCCGTGTTAACATAGTGAAGTAAAAAATAGACCTTAAATGAATACGAATTACCTCAACCGAGCGAACAGGCACAGCAAAACAGACATTAATCCAAACAAATGACCGCAACGGTGTTACACTTTAATCTCATCTTACGCACCATCAGAGGGGGGAAATTAAAATTAAAACAAATTCAACGGTAGAATATCGCAGTCGTAGAACTTGTGTGAAAACAACAACAAAATTCATAAAACGAAATCAAAAATTAAATAAAAAAAAAAACACACACTTAAACGGCGGTCATGAGACGATTTTTTTCACTTATTTACTACACCAAATGAAAATCCCAATAAATATTTAGAAAGGACTAAAAAATTCAACAGCGACTAACAAAATAAATCCTTAGCAGGGCAACCAAACTGTAGTTAAAGGTTATATTATAAAAGTAAAGGCCAGCACCAACTTTACTAAATTTTTAAAAGCCAGGGATAGGAGTAAGAGAGGAATGTAGGTAAAAAAGATAGCTGACACCAATGTTTGAGATAGAATAGATATAAGTATTTCACAAATTGTAATTCAAGAATAGGAGGGAAAAGAGGGAAAACTGTCACCAGAGATTTAGATATAGCTTTGAAAAATTAAAAAAATACACCAACAATAACACCAACACCAATAAAGAACATCAAAGAAACCGTCAATTTAATTTAAACACGTGTACTGCACGTACTTATCGTTAGTTAAATTATGTTTTTTCCATTTGCAGTGAAAAGTATTAGCGTAATGAGCGCGGGCTTATAAGAGCTACCGAGCCAACTCTTCGGGTCGTGCGTGAGCTGGTCAAGATTGCGTGAAAGACTAATTTTCGAAAAAGAGAAAAGCAAGAGGCAAGGGTTTAATGAAGGTTTGGCTGGAGAAGGGTTGGAAACATAACGGTATTCAATTGAAAGATAGGGAAAATAGGTCAGTTACGCAAGACAAAAGAGAGTAGAGGACTCAACATTTTGAGGTCTGTTGAACCAAATCAGTATCAGTCAGCTCGACGTCAAGGAGAAATGCATCTGCCATAGCCGAATATATGCACCAAAAAAGAAAGGGAAAAAATATTGGTATTGTGGATACAGCTTAGACACTAATGAAAGACATATGAAGTGCTGCCGATATTATTTTAATCGAACAGAGGCAGATCAAGGACTTTATTTTCGCTTCCTCCGCTCATATGTATGTGCTCAAATGTTGAAAAAGAATAGAGAAAGAGGCCATAAAATCAAAGTGACCAATCTCTCTGTATTTTTTGAATGATTTATGGTAAATAGCTACCGATATTATTTTAATCGTACGGAGGCGGATCCAAGATTTTGGATCCGCCAAAATGTCCCTCTCTTTGGTGGATTTCTCTTCTTCTTTTTGAATAAAAACGGTTAATTTTAAAAATAACAGAGACAAAAATGTTCGTGCTTGGATCTAGACATCCTCCGGGAGCACTATAATCTACCTCATTGGTGCATCGCAATTAAGTCCTCATATTGTATGGACTGGGTGTTCCCGATGATTTTGGTGCGCCCGATGGATATTTGGATTCAAGCACAAAAAATCGCCTGTCATGTACTGAGCAGTGGCGTAATTTGGGGGGGGGGGGGGGCAGGGGGGGCATTTGCCCCCCAAGGATTTGAAGTCAGGCTCAAAAACGGAAACAAAGTATATTGATGAGCAAAAAAAAAAAAAAAGTCATCAGATCTTTGCCCCCCCCCGTAGCCGACTCTATGGCTCTAAAACTAAAATTATATTGATGAGCAAGAAAAAAAAAAAAAGGTCATCAGATTTTTGCCCCCCCCCCAAGCCGAACGCGAAATGACGCCCCTGGTACTGAGCACGCGGTCATCAAATGGAGGTCTAATCGCTCATGATGCATTATCAAGAGTTTACTTTCGTATTTGATATTACTCCAAAAGTGATCAATGACCTTCATTTCAATAATAGTTTTGATCTTGAAATCAACGCTTTATTGCCTCAACTTCGGGGAAATCAAGATAATGTGACAGAGGTGCGGATCCTGACTTTGTAATTTTCTTTCACTTCGCATTTGAATGCAAGGTTGAATTGAAAAAGAAGTTATAAGAAAATACAGGTTACAGCCATGTTATCATCTTTACAGATGATTTTTTACGAAGTGATGCCACCTTTATTTTGATCGGACAGAGGTAGATTTAGCATGAAACCTGTCTGTAATCGGGTCGGTCGCGTGTCAGGAGAAGAGATCATCAAGACGCTCTGTCAGACACGACAATATGTAGCAGGGGGGGAGGGAGTAAGAGGGGAAAAGAAGAGAAAACAAATGTTTTGGTGTTAAGGGATAATAATTGCCAAGTCTAAATAAAAAGGAATAGAACACGAAGTATTTTTTACTATGGGTATCGTAAAATATATGTTTTCCTTACACTATCTGACAACACCGGAGCCCATTCTATAGTGACCAGTTTGAAAACAGCGCAGAGGGTGGAGGGATGAAGGGTAGATTCAAGGGTCTGGTGCGCCGATCGGGCTAGCAGAGAAGGCTCTCCCCCTACCTCTCGGGCCTCGACTCATTCGCTCATTTACCCCCCGTCGCCACGTCAGCAATTAGTCACGCCTCTTCCGGGCACACACAGAAATGCCAGAAAACGAAAAAAATCTGAAGAGTTTGGAAAGAATTCGGAAAGAATTCGGAAAGAATTCGAAAAGAATTCGGAAAGAATTCCGAAGATATCCCTCGAGAAACGTTGTCCCTCGACTCCTTAGGTTTTTATATTATAGTAAGAAATGCTGCCAAAGAATTAGATATCTTCATCAGTAGTGGCGTCGCTTATACTCTGATGTATCGATTCTCCTTCATTTACACCTTTGAAAACAATCGATCTCAGAGGGTTTACATGTGTAACCCCAAAACCCGATTGTTCTCACAGATCTAAATGGCAGAAGAAAATATCTATCGAAATTCACGCGGCGCTACAGGTCTAAATCTCTCCCTGAGTTTTTTTCCATGCTGAGACCAAACCACGGATTAATGAAGCTGATATAGGGAGCTAATTGTGAAAAATCGAACAGTAATGGGATCGAATAGCCAGTGGCGAGGCGTGATATTTGGCAACAATATATTTTCTCCCTTTAAATTCACCAAAAAAGTCGAACGCTTCAGTCATCGCCGATGACCAGGCATTTCGACCTTTCTGATGTGTTTTAAAGGGAAAAATGAACGTTGCCAAATCGCAAGCCTCGCCACTGCGAATAGCTTTTTATTAAATTAGATGCTTATGGGAGACGTCTTTTTGTAGGTATCGATTCAATTCAGTTACATTTACCTGCGATTGTTTTCCGTGATAGCTGGGAAGGACAACAATTTCAGGACAAAAGTGTACAATAATTTTTATGTGTTGCTACGATGATGTCACCTGGCCTTCTACTGTTAGAAAAAGGTTCGTTGAAGAAAAGAAGGGGAATCGTCATTACCTGCTGCATAATATACATATGTACCATACAACGTAAGTACAATATAATAATATATGTATCCGCTTACGTTGTACTTTGTAGGTAGGTATATTGTTCGTTAGGTGATCACGAAATTTCCTCTTTAATTTACCTTTTTCAAGCGTAGAGGTAAGGTGAAATTATTGTAGTAGTACCAGGTAAAAATTGTTGCCGACTATAAAAGTTTCCTCTTACTCGGATACGATTCTCGTAATTTGCGGTGTGAATGGTTGTTAGACAACAGTCAAATTTTCGCACTCTGAGTAAAGTAATGTATTGTGTAGCGTGATAAAATTATCGCTCTTTACAGTAAATTTATCATGCTATCATGCTTCGCTGAAAAAAGAGTCGATTAAATCATGAAAAGTAATGCTGGAAAATCTTAAGTGCGTCCAAAATGTTCTACAACTCGGCCAATCTATAAGGTCAGTGTGATCGCAGTATGACAGCACTGCTTAGCCCAGATAGCATTAAATATCCTGACAAAATCCAACATCGTAGGGCCTTGCCAGAATTTTCTGAAAAAAAAAAGAAAAAAAACTGACAAAATCCAAATGTTTCGGATTATGTCAGGATATCTTCAGAATATCCTGAGATGATACGAAAACCTAACTGTTTTGAATTTTGTCACGATATCCTCAGAATATCTCGAGATGATCCAGAAAATCTGAAAGCTCTGATATTCTCAGGTTATCACCCGGACTTTCGATTTTACAAGTGCCACGTTGAAGTTGCAAAGTTTGTGCTAGAAGTCTACCTCCACCTGCCCCCACAAGATAGCGCTTGCTCTTGTAAAATGAAAATCCTTTTTCTTTTTGGCTTTTCTTGCTTTATACACAACTTTTTTTCTTGAACAACTTTTAATGTGATGATGGGTATTATATAATATTTTTTTTTTTTTTTTTTTTTTTTTTTTTTTTTTTTTTTTTTTTTTTTTTTTATAAAACCGTCTAATAGATTTTTAGTACCTCCTTGTGTGCACTGGTAATTTGAAGTGAATTTGTGACTCTCGAGCTTCGAAATTCATATGATTTATTAAGTCTGATTGTACCTTATTCATACTACAACACAGTTGGATTGGAATACGTGCCCTATCAACACTGTACCCAGCACTAAAGGCACCCCTCCCTCCCTCAGAGGACCAGAATATCTTGACTCGTATGATTTCAGTAAGTGCAATGAGCATAAGAAGCTGTAGCATATACAAAAAACGCTCTCTGCTGCACAGTGTTCTGGGTAAAAACTGACCACATTCGCCCGATTTTCGATCATTATAAATCATTAGAGGGAAAATTATTCCGATTTCTTTCATTTTTTTTTGTTTTCTTTTCTCTTTCGATCGAAAGTTCAGCAAATTTTCTGTAATGCCGTAATGATCAACGATAGTGAATTTCCTTTTTAATAATTTTAATAAGTATGTCTTACAATGTAACTTTGTTAAAGCTTAATTTTTTCCACTTATCATTTGTTTCTCTCTTGTTCTCATTATTTTGTTCTTTATGGTTTTTGCTTATTTTCTTTTTTTAATTTATTTAATTAATCATTCATCTAGTTGTTTGTTTATCTATCCATTCATCTAATTATTTATTTATTATAATTTATTTATTCATTTTTTTTGTAATTTATCCATTTATTTATTTATTTATTTACTATTCAGTCATTTATATTTACAGGCATTTTTATTTCATTGTTGCTTTTTTGTGGACCTATATGCACCAGCAAAGCACTTTTCAGCTGGTTTCAGATTTAAATTATGATTTGAACATGAATTAACCCACGATCGTGTATGTTGTATTCACCAAGGTCTAAAAACACCAAAAAAGGTTGAATAAGTCCATAACGTAGCGTATACGACGATAAATTAGGTCCAAGTCTAAACCGCTGGATGATACTGTGAGAAAGTCTCAGCTGCGTTTGAATGCAGTTTCAAACTGCGCGGGCTTCCTTTCTCTAAGGCGGCGCTCGATTCACATCGCCGGAGTCGCCCCGTACGGAGTTGAGATTTGAGAATTCTCCCCGCTGTGAATTTAGCCTCCCATTCCTTGCGAGAAGGCGCGCGCGGGATTTGAAAAACAGAGGGTGACATACGACTGTACGCATTGGGACTGAACGCATGAACGTCATTGCAGTCGTATGGTACGAAGAATATTTGACCAAACGCAAGTGCTTCATGCTATTGAACTTACAATTAGTGCCATGATTGCCAATTTGAAAAAAACAAAAAAACAAAACAAAAAAGAAAAAACAAATGCAAGGACCATGAGAAGGGACATGTGCCGTTATCAAACATCCACTCACCCACTGTCAAAGTTGCAGGTTGCCTTTGGAATTTCCTCTCTAAAACGTGACAATTGCTCAAATAGCTAATCAGGTAAATTTCTGAACGAAATTTCGATTTTTTATTAATACAGCCCTACCAAAAATGGACAACATTGACAAAAATAATGTGTTCCGATTTCCAACCAAATCACCGATTTTTTTTGCCGGGACCGGCATTTTTTTTTTTTTTTTTTCGAAAATTAGAACAAATTCTATAAGCCAATAATGTATTTAAAGCTTTCAAACTGCGCGTCATCCCTGAAAGACCAAATTGAACTGCTTTGATGATATTTTTTGGGTCGAAACTGCATTGGTGGTCTCCCAAATGAGCACCAAGGAAAACATTGTGCCAGCATCATCGGCCATGGTGCGATCACAACATTGGTCATGGCGCTATGTTGCTAAAATGTTTACCAGGAAAACAAACTGGATAAACAAAAGAGTGTTTGATTGACACTGATTGTAATTTTGAACTGGAACCCTGGAAAAAAGGGAATGAATTCTTGAGCTTATTTAGCGCCTGGAGGTTATGTAATGGTCCCCTCTACACTCATACAGCCCCTGGAACAAATGTAATGGATTCTTGAGCTGTTGTGGCACCTAGAGGTTAAAGGTAATTGATTCCATTACATTTCTCCAGCCCCTGGAAGTTATGTAATGGATTATTGATTATTCATGACTCCTGGAAGTTAGGTAATTGATTCTATTAATCGAGATATCGATTATACAAAGGCGCACGGTCTTGTCAGATCGACCGTAAGAGGGCGTTGGAGACTGGCAATACAGCCGCTATTGTCTCTCGAGGACCGATTATAATCCACATTACATCGAACAGGCCCTATTTCGGGTTCCCAAGTAGTTCCGAAAGGGCCTGAAATAGTTAGGTTAGGTTTGGATAGGTTAGCTGAGTTTAGGTTAAGTTAGATTAGGTTAGGTAAGGTTACGTCATCTCCCGATAACTCCCATATATCTGAGTGGTTGGGCGGGGGGGGGGGGGGCAATCCCCCGATTTAGTCCGCCAGAGAAAAGCGTCATCGGACAAGCTTGTATTTCGTGCGTCGCTACTTAATGAAAAATCGATGTATCGAAAATGAAGCGTTTGTATGAAAAAACACTATTGTATGAACTTGAGTCTAAGGATCATTCTGAGTGACAGTGGTGTAGCCAGGGGGGGGTGGTCAGGGGGTTTGGACCCCCCTTGACACCAAAATTTGTCCTAAAAAAAGGTATTTTTTTGCGTTTTGAGACAAATTTGACCAATATAATATCTTTGGACCCCCCCCCCCCCCTTAACAATTTTCGGACCTCGGACTGCCCCCCCTCCCTCCTAGAAAAATTCCTGGCTACGCCACTTTCGAGTGGAAGTCAGCATTTGTTAGATTTCAAAACTGTCGCTTTGACTTTGAATTCTTTGACAATGTTCAAGGTCTTGGAGTCCACTTGTTGCTTACAAGGTGAATTGCAGGTAGGTTATTAAGAACGGATAAAGTTTCAAGTTTTAAATTCAAAATTACAATTTTAAACTGTAACAGATGCTATATTCTGCCCAGGATGACCCTGTATGTATTTAATTTAAGTATTGTATTGCATAACTAATTCTTTGAGAATCCAGTCATTTTAAAATTCAAACATGTGTTTCACGCAAGCCTCTAATAATTATGAAGTTGAGCCATCACTGAATGTATTTGAAAGACACCTAAATTGATCGCGCCAGTAAAGGGGCATAGGTAGGTACATATGTGAAAAGAGGGTGGTATTTTCACACACCCACCGCAAACCCATCTTCTTTTTTCACTGAAAAAACAAAGTTTATGTACAACCAATTTCATTTTACTTTACGGTATAAAAGAAGCGCTGCAGGAAGGGTGAAACAGAGATGGTAGTAGAACTTGTCATGAGAAAATGGAGGAAGGAGAATATTAGCGCGTTCAGGATGTAGGGTGAGAGGAATGATATAGAGTGAAAGTCTATAAGTCAAGGGGAATATTGCTGTGATTTACTCTGGAGTCACACTGGAGAATATATAGAGTGGCGGAGCTACAATTAACTACGAAGATAGAAACATATAGGCTAGTGGATCTACAAAAAACGGACCGGAGCCACAATTTCTATCGGAGCCACTTCCCTTGCAAAATTATACGTGCCGGAGCCACAATAGCCTGAAAAACGTACCATTAATATATATATATATATATATATATATATATATATATATATATATATATATATATATTATATATATTATATATATATATAATATATATTATATATATATATATATATATATATATATATACATAAAATGAGTAAAATAAGTAAACAAAATATGTGGTAAGTGCCTGAATATTTTTTTTAAAATTTTTCTGGATTTTATTCAAAGAACAATAAGGCAAGAAAAATTACATTTTAGATTTTAAGGAACAAACGTTTCGGCTGAAACACCAGCCATCTTCAGTGTAAAATTTAAATACATAAAAAATAAAAAACAACCAAATAAAGGAACCACAAACGGTTACATGATGAAAATAGTAAAGTAAGAAAGAGCAGAAAGAAAACAAAGAGACGCAAACGCAGTCTACCCTGGACAAAGGAGCACTGAAGATCACAAACAAGCTTCAGTGCTCCTTTGTCCAGGGTCGCCAAATGTCGCCAAAATGTTTTAAAAAATTTTGGCGGGGGAAAAAAACAATAACTGTAAGTTAATTTTTTTGGGCAGAGGTGTTTTTCCCTGGAAAGAGCTTGTTATGGAGAGTAGTTTAGACCCCTAGTTTTTTAAATAGCTACTTTCTAAATAAGAGTTATGATTTTTTTAAAATGGGTTCTATAGATTTTGATGTTCGATATCTCAAATACTAAAAGAGATATCGACATGGTTTGCGCCAAAATGCTCAGTTTTTTACCCTCTTTCGAATGAGGTATCACAAGATAGGGGTTGCCATTTGAAAAAAAAAAGTTAGGGGCGCCCCCGCCCCCCCGGGAGGGGCGACCAAAATTTTGATCCCCCAAAAAGTAGTTTTTATTGATTTAGGAACATTCCCAAAGTTTGGTTTTTTATCTGCGTAAATAAAGAAATGGCGCAGCCGTTCCGGGACTTACCGGACACCCTGTATATTCTTTCATTTTAGTATTTCTGTTAATTTTACAACACTCTAGAGGTGCCGTGACAATGTATTCCTATTCAATTTCTCTACTATGAAAAATATTTATACTTTTTGAAAAAGTGTATAGTGATTTTTAATACTTAAAAGTTAACTAAATTAACTCAAAGGTATAGTTATTTATGATAAGTCAAAATGAGTAACGATTTCTGTTTAATAAATTTTCAAAGAGTTATTCAGTTTTTTTGTGTCCCTGAAACGAGAATATTTCTTACCCAGATGCTTAATACAGTATTACGTGTTACTTTTCACAGTTGCGAATTTTGATAATTTTACTATATTACGGATGTTTATGAACGTAACCCACTAAACGATCCAAATCGTACAACGTAAACGAGAAAACGTTATTTACGATGTGTTAAACGTAACGTTACGATATAGCGTTACAGCAACGTTACTCAGGCAACGTTATTTACGATGAGTCGATGGTGTAAGGTTGTAGTAACGTTACTGAGTCAACGTGATTTACGACCAGTCGATGGTGTAACATTGTGACAACGTTACTGTAACGTAATTCATCAACGTTAAAGAGACGTTGGTCGATCGATGTTGCTATGACGTTACAAAGACGTTGCCGTTAGCGATGTGACGAGTAGACTTAACGAGATACGTGGCGTTGCATGCGATCAGTTATATTTTTATGTTTTACATTTTTTGAATTCTTAATGAATCTTTATGTTGTTGTAACTCGTAACGTAGTTACGTTAAACGGCTGTACCTAACGATATTCAAAAGTCATTTGTTATAGGGGCTTACGTAAATATGATGTCACATTAACATTTTTAATAGGGTGAGAATATCCTGTGTGAGCCTATTTTGCATAGATTTTCGTATTATATTTTATGTTTGGTTTCAGTAATCTGGTTTTCTCGAAAACTACTCTCTACCGCGTTTTGGTTTTAATGATTTTACAAATCCTCAAACGTGAACATGAAAGTTATGAACCAATGCGTCTGTTATATTACCGTTGAATGTATTTGTTAACAGTTGCATATTTTGTATGGTCATCATGAGTAAATGAATAAAAATAAGTAAATTTTTAGGGTGAGATTTGCTTAGCATTTGAGAATTAATAGAACTTTGTTTGGTTGTTTTGATTATAGGAACAAGCAATACAAAGTGCAGGGCTTGGAGAATTTCTCCTCTTCACCCGTGAGGGTGTGGCACACTTTGAAGAAACGTGGAGTGCAGGCATGCCTACAGACGTGCATCAATTCGCCGTAGAGATATCTAATAAAACAAATATAACCATAGACAGGCTAAAAAAAAGGGAAGAAACATTTCAGGAAATGGATGTACATTTTGGTTTCTGGAGACGCTGATAGATGCATGGGCATAGGGAAATTGAGAAAGTCATTGAAGGAGAACCCAATAAAATATTTGTGGTTTGCTTCCCAAATGGAGGTCATATTTAAAGTTCTGTGTGAACCTGCTCATCCGAAGAATCCTCTAAAGATGAAATACATGGATAAAGCCAGGTTTATGGAGTACGCTGAAATTTTCGTTGGTGAACCTCGCGACGCGATTAAACGTTTTTTAGAAAATGTCTTTTATTAAACAATGAATTAAAAATGTACATATATGTATAGTGTTTATAAAATATGTAGCGTGGAGGTTCTCTGCTGACATCAGATTCGCCTTCATCTGGAGCGGATGCAACTTGTTCGGCTCTGCAAATGAGCTGGGGGTGCGCCGGTCCAGATGGAGGGGATTCTGTTGGCAGTCGGGGGTCCCATTAACTGATAGCTCCCAACATTGAATAACTCATCGATCCTCGGGGGGATGAAATTCTGGTACTCTTAAATGATTGTTTTTAAATGATTTAATATTCTCCCTTTTTCCCTTCAATCCCACTTCGACGCCACTACTGATGAAGATATCTAATTCTTTGGTAGCATTTATTTTTATAAAATGGAAAAAAAGAAGAGGGGGGGGGGTAGTAAGGCGCGTGAAATCGGATAGAAGTTTTAAGACGTAAACATGAGGCAGTGAAGGGGGAGTACGTTGTACTTTGTAGGTAGGTATATTGTTCGTTAGGTGATCACGAAATTTCCTCTTTTAATTTACCTTTTTCAAGCGTAGAGGTAAGGTGAAATTATTGTAGTAGTACCAGGTAAAAATTGTTGCCGACTATAAAAGTTTCCTCTTACTCGGATACGATTCTCGTAATTTGCGGTGAAATGGTTGTTAGACAACAGTCAAATTTTCGCACTCTGGAGTAAATGTATTGTTGTAGCGTGATAAAATTATCGCTCTTTACAGTAAATTTATCATGCTATCATGCTTCGCTGAAAAAGAGTCGATTAAATCATGAAAAGTAATGCTGGAAAATCTTAAGTGCGTCCAAAATGTTCTACAACTCGGCCAATCTATAAGGTCAGTGTGATCGCAGTATGACAGCACTGCTTAGCCCAGATAGCATTAAATATCCTGACAAATCCAACATCGTAGGGCCTTGTCAGAATTTTCTAAAAAAAAAAGAAAAAAAACTGAAAAAATCCAAATGTTTCGGATTATGTCAGGATATCTTCAGAATATCCTGAGATGATACGAAAACCTAACTGTTTTGAATTTTGTCACGATATCCTCAGAATATCTCGAGATGATCCAGAAAATCTGAAAGCTCTGATATTCTCAGGTTATCACCCGGACATTCGATTTTACAAGTGCCACGTTGAAGTTGCAAAGTTTGTGCTAGAAGTCTACCTCCACCTGCCCCCACAAGATAGCGCTTGCTCTTGTAAAATGAAAATCCTTTTTCTTTTTGGCTTTTCTTCCTTTATACACAACTTTTTTTTCTTGAACAACTTTTAATGTGATGATGGGTTATATATATACATTTTTTTTTTTTTTTTTTTTTTTTTTTTTTTTTTTTTTTTTTTTTTTTTTTTTTTTTTTTTATAAAACCGTCTAATAGATTTTTAAGTACCTCCTTGTGTGCACTGGTAATTTTGAAGTAAATTTTGTGACTCTCGAGCTTCGAAATTCATATGATTTATTAAGTCTGATTTTACCTTATTCATACTACAACACAGTTGGATTGGAATACGTGCCCTATAAACACTGTACCCAGCACTAAAGGCACCCCTCCCTCCCTCAGAGGACCAGAATATCTTGACTCGTATGATTTCAGTAAGTGCAATGAGCATAAGAAGCTGTAGCATATAAAAAAAACGCTCTTTTGCTGCACAGTGTTCGGGGAAAAAAATGACCACATTCGCCCGATTTTCGATCATTATAAATCATTAGGGGGAAAATTATTCCGATTTCTTTCTTTTTTTGTTTTGTTTCTTTTCTCTTTCGATCGAAAGTTCAGCAAATTTTCTGTAATGCCGTAATGATCAACGATAGTAAATTTCCCTTTTTTAAAAATTTTTAAATAAGTATGTCTTACAATGTAACTTTGTTAAAGTTTAAATTTTTTTCCACTTATCTTTTGTTTCTCTTTTGTTCTCATTATTTTGTTCTTTATGGTTATTTGCTTATTTTTTTTTTTTTAATTTATTTAATTAATCTTTCATCTAGTTGTTTGTTTATCTATCCATTCATCTAATTATTTTTTTATTAAAATTTTATTTATTCTTTTTTTTTGTAATTTATCCATTTATTTATTTATTTATTTACTATTCAGTCATTTATATTTACAGGCATTTTTATTTCATTGTTGCTTTTTTGTGGACCTATATGCACCAGCAAAGCATTTTTTCAGCTGGTTTCAGTTTTAAAATTATGATTTGAACATGAATTAACCCACGATCGTGTATGTTTGTATTCACCAAGGTCTAAAAACCCCAAAAAAAAGGTTGAATAAGTCCAAAACGTAGCGTATACGACGATAAATTAGGTCCAAGTCTAAACCGCTGGATGATACTGTGAGAAAGTCTCAGCTGCGTTTGAATGCAGTTTCAAACTGCGCGGGCTTCCTTTCTCTAAGGCGGCGCTCGATTCACATCGCCGGAGTCGCCCCGTACGGAGTTGAGATTTGAGAATTCTCCCCGCTGTGAATTTAGCCTCCCATTCCTTGCGAGAAGGCGCGCGGGGGATTTGAAAAACAGAGGGTGACATACGACTGTACGCATTGGGACTGAACGCATGAACGTCATTGCAGTCGTATGGTACGAAGAATATTTGAAAAAAAGCAAGTGCTTCATGCTATTGAACTTACAATTAGTGCCATGATTGCCAATTTGAAAAAAAAAAAAAAACAAAACAAAAAAGAAAAAACAAATGCAAGGACCATGAGAAGGGACATGTGCCGTTATCAAACATCCACTCACCCACTGTCAAAGTTGCAGGTTGCCTTTGGAATTTCCTCTCTAAAACGTGACAATTGCTCAAATAGCTAATCGGGTAAATTTCTGAACGAAATTTCGATTTTTTATTAATACAGCCCTACCAAAAATGGACAACATTGACAAAAATAATGTGTTCCGATTTCCAACCAAATAAACCGATTTTTTTTGCCGGGACCGGCTTTTTTTTTTTTTTTTTTCGAAAATTAGAACAAATTCTATAAGCCAATAATGTATTTAAAGCTTTCAAACTGCGCGTCATCCCTGAAAGACCAAATTGAACTGCTTTGATGATTTTTTTTGGGTCGAAACGCATTGGTGGTCTCCCAAATGAGCACCAAGGAAAACATTGTGCCAGCATCATCGGCCATGGTGCGATCACAACATTGGTCATGGCGCTATGTTGCTAAAATGTTTACCAGGAAAAAAACTGGATAAACAAAAGAGTGTTTGATTGACACTGATTGTAATTTTGAACTGGAACCCGGGAAAAAAAGGGAATGAATTCTTGAGCTTATTTAGCGCCTGGAGGTTATGTAATGGCCCCCTCTACACTCATACAGCCCCTGGAACAAATGTAATGGATTCTTGAGCTGTTGTGGCACCTAGAGGTTAAAGGTAATTGATTCCATTACATTTCTCCAGCCCCTGGAAGTTATGTAAGGTTTTTTTTTTCCCCCCAATTGGAATTTTTTTAAAAAATTTTTTAAAAAAAAGGGGGGGGGGCCCCCCCGGGGGTTGGGGGAAAACCCCTTTTTTGGGGGGGTTTAAACCCTTTAAAAAAAACCCTTTTGGGTTCCCAAATTTTTAAAGGGCCAAAATTTGGTTGGTTTGGGGGGGTTTTTTTAAAAAAAAAAACCCCCCCCCCCCCCAAAATTTGGGGGGGGGGGGGGGGCCCCCCCTTTTCCCCAAAAAAACCTCCAAAATTTTTTTTCCCCCTTTAAAAAAAGGAAAAAAAACCCTTTTTTTTTTTTAAAAAAGGGGTTTTTTTTTTGGGGGGGGGGGGGGGGGGGGCCGGGGGGGGAAAAAAAAAAAAAAAAAGGGTTTTTTTTTTAAAAAATTTCCAAAAAAAAATTTTCCCCCCCCCCCCCCTTTTTTTGGTTGGTTTCCCCCCCCCCCTTAAAAACCCCGGGGGTTTTGAGGGGGAAAAAATTTTTTAAAAAAATTTTTTTTTTTTCTTTAAAAAAAACAAGGGTTTTTAAAAAGGGGTTTTTTTTTTTTAAATTGAAAAAAGTTTTTTTAAAATTTAAAAATTTTTTTAAAAAAAATAAAACCCCAAAACCCTTTTTTTTTAAGTATTTTTTATAAAAATTTTTGGAAAGGGAAAAAAAAAAAGGGGGAAAAAAAAAATTTTTGGGGCCCCCTTAAAATTTTTAAAAACCCCCCAAAAAACCCTTTTGGGGCCCGGGGCCCCCTTTGGGGGTTAATTTTTTCCCAAACCCCGGGGGCCCCCCTTTTTTTTTAAAAAAAAAGGGTTTGGGCCCCATTTTTTCCCCCTTAAAAAGGGAAAGGGGGGGGGGGGAAAAATTTTTTAAAAAAGGGGGGCCCCCCCCCCCGGGGGGGGTTTTTTTTTTAATTTTTTTAAAAAAAAAAAAAAAAAAACCCCCAAATTTAAAAAATTTTTGGGGCCCCAAAAAAAAGGAAATTAAAAAAAAGGGGGAAAAAAAAAAGCCAAATTTTAAAAGGGAATTTTTCCCCCAAAATTTCCCCCTTTAAAAAAACCTTTTTTTTAAAAAAAATTTAAATTAAAAAATTTTTTTTTAAAATTTTAAAAAAAAATTTTTAAAAATTTTTTTTTTTTTTTTTTTTAAAAAAATTTTTTTAAAAAAATTTTTTTAAAAAAAAAACCCAAAAAGGCCCCCAAAAAAAAAAAACTTTTGGGGGGAAAAAAAAAAATTTAAAAAAAATTTTTTTTGGGGGGGGAAAACCCCCCTTTTTTTAAAAAAAAAAAACCCAAAAAAAATAAAAAGGAAACCCCCGGGAAAAAATTTTTTAAAAAAAAAAATTTTTTAAAAAAATTTAAAAAAAATTTTTTCCCGGTTTAACCCCCCCAAAAAAAAAAAAAACCAAAAAAAAAATTTTTTTTAAAAACCCCCCCTTTTTTGGGTTTTTAAATTTTAAAAAATTTTGGAAATTTTCCGAAACCAAAATTTTCCGGGGATTTTGGGGGAAAAAAGGTTTTGGTTTTAAAACTTTTTTTTTGGGAAAAAAAAAAAAAAAGGTTTTTTTTTTGGGGGGGGAAAAAAATTTTTTTTAAAAAAAAAAAATTTTTTCCCCTTTTTTAAAAAAAATTTTTTTTTTTTTAAAAATTTTAAAAATTTTTTTTTAAAAAGGGGAAAATTTTTTCCCCCCCAAAAGGTCAATTTTTTTTCCCCCAAAAAAAAATTTGGGTTTTTTAAAAAAAGGGGGGGGGGGGGAAAAAAAATTTTTAAAAAAGAATTTTTTTTTAAGGGGGAAAAAAAAAAAAAAAAAGAAATTTTTTTTTTTGGGGCCCCTTTTTTTTTTTTTTTAAATTTTTTAAAAAAAAAACCCCCCGGGGGTTTTTTTTTTTTAAATTTTTTTTGAAAAATTTTTTTTTTAAAATTTTTTTTTTTTTAAACCCCTTTTTTTTTTTTTTTGGTTTTTTTTGATAAAAAAATTTTTCTGTTTTAAATTTTTAAAAATTTTTTTTTTTTTTTTGGGGGAAACCAAAAAAAAGGAAAAAAAAACTTTTCCAATTTAAAAAAATTTTATTTAAACATCGAACAGGCCCTATTTCGGGTTCCCAAGTAGTTCCGAAAGGGCCTGAAATAGTTAGGTTAGGTTTGGATAGGTTAGCTGAGTTTAGGTTAAGTTAGATTAGGTTAGGTAAGGTTACGTCATCTCCCGATAACTCCCATATATCTGAGTGGTTGAGCCGGGGGGGGGGCAACCCCCCGATTCAGTCCGCCAGAGAAAAAGCGTCATCGGACAAGCTTGTATTTCGTGCGTCGCTACTTAATGAAAAATCGATGTATCAAAATGAAGCGTCCAATGGACCCGGGGTTTTTTTTTCAATCGATAGTGGATATCAATATGTTGTATCACGAATTTTTTATCACTTTTAAATGTTATATGATGTTTTTATCCTTATTCTTATAAACATGACTGTGTCCAAACTAAAAGACACTATTTCATCTGGTATAAATTGGTGTTTCACATTATTTTGCAGCGCAATATCAATTTTTGTTTTTACAACGAATTTCAATAGTTAAGTCTGATTTCATAATTAAAGATTTGAAGATTATCAATTGTTTCATGTCTATTCTCCTGTGTAATTTGCATGTACAAATTAAGGTGCATGACCGATGTGAGTTTTATTTCAACACAAACTTTTTGGGTGTAGTGTCGAAAGGCCGAAATTTTAAATTTTAAGATCTGGTCGGCTTCAAATTTACAGAGAAAGTACAACTTATCTTGCAGTATCGACTAAATAATACTGGTATCGATTGGATTTTCATATTCGATTGGTATCATACATGAGAGACATACCAAATAGCATACATGGTGAAACAGATGTATCCCCCCCTGTCTAACTTTGAACGAGTTGAAATAAATTGTTGCGGTTTGGACCATTCTTCAAAATTTTAGTTGAACTTAATTTCTTTTGGGGTCAAAACCCCTCCCCCCCCCCCCGGGGCCCCCCCCCAGGGGGGCTATCTCAAAAATTTCAAATGGAAACCCCCTATCTTGTGATACATCGTTTGAAAGGACGTAAAATTCTAAGACTTTTGGCGCGAACCGAAGGTCGATATCGTTTTTTGTTTTCGATATATCGAAAGTCAAAGTTCGACTTTGACCCATTTTCAAAAAATCAGAACTCCCATTTAAAAAGTAGGAATTTAAAAAAAAAATAGGGATCTTAAACACTCTAAAAAACAAGTACTTTTTACAAAAAAATACGATTCTGCCATAAATTAGGTCCAAATTTGGTTTTAGAGCCCCCCCAAAAGTTGTCAAAAACATTGCCCCTCAAGGGGTCTATCTCAGAAACTCCGAGGCACGACCCCTATCGAGTGATACATTACTCAAAAGAACGCATTAAACTGAGCATTTTGGCGCAAACCGCAGGTCAATATGGTTTTTAGTTTTCGATTTATCGAAATTTGACAATGGGTGAAAACCCCAAATTCGCCATTCGATATATCGAAAACCAAAAACGATATCGACCTGCGGTTTGCGCCAAAATTCTCAGTTTAATGCGTTCTTGTGAGTAATGTATCACTCGATAGGGGTCGTGCCTCGGAGTTTCTGAGATAGACCCCCTTTAGGGGCAATTTTTTTGACAACTGTTGGGGCTCTAAAAACCCAAAATTTTGGGCCAAATTTATGGCAGAATCGTATTTTTTCGTGAGAAGGACTTGTTTTTTTGAGTATTTTAGACCCCTAGTTTTTTTTTAATCCGACTTTTTAAATGGGAGTTCTGATTTTTTGAAAATGGGTCAAAGTCGAACTTTGACTTTCGATGTATCGAAAACGAAAAACGATATCTTCCTTCGGTTTGCGCCAAAAGTCTTAGAATTTTACGTCCTTTCAAACGATGTATCACAAGATAGGGGTTGCCATTTGAAATTTTTGAGATAGCCCCCTGGGGGGGGCCCCCGGGGGGGGGGGGGGGGAGGGGTTTTGACCCCGAAAAAAATTAAATTCAACTAAAATTATGAAGAATGGTCCAAAACCCCAACAATTTATCTCAACTCGTTCAAAAGTTAGACAGGGGGGGGGATACATCTGTTACACCCTGCGTATATACCCTGACGCGTTTTCTTTGACGGACAACAAGGGGGCGCCCCACCGTTTGCAGTATATAGATAGAAAAGGATGCGCCGACTTATGCTGTATACTCAGCCAGATTCCCTATATACATGCGCCGACTTATGCTGTATACTCAGCCAGATTCACATATATACATGCGCCGATTTTTGGCATATTTTTAGGAGCGCCGGTTTTTTTATATATATATATATATATATATATATATATATATATATATATTATATATATATATATATATATATATATATATATATATATATATATAATATATATATATATATATATATATATATATATATATATATATATATATATATATGTGTGAAAAAACGTTGAAAAAATGTTGGAATTTATTCGATGTGTATCCCGTTTACAGTAAAGCTTCGAGGTTAAAAAGTCATATTTAGAAAACTCTTTGGATGCCAAAGATATCCCTTTGGGATACCTTCCTCCCTAAGGAGGAGAGGCCCTTGAGAGTAGTGCTCCCAGACCTTGACTCCGACTACACGGTAGAAGAGGTCTCGGAGGCCCTCACTGTTAAGGGCTTCCCCCCCAAATCCATCGTTTTGGCAAGGAAAACCCCCAAAAACCTAACAACAAAGGCAAAGTACTTTGTAAACTTGGAACCTACTTCTCATAACAAAAATATCTTTAAACTCCAATACCTTCTGAACATGAAGATACGAGTCCAGACCCCAAAAAGCAAAAATGGTATAGTACAATGTGTACGATGCCAAAAATTCGGACATACATCCAACCATTGCAGGCTTCGGCCAAAATGTGTGAAATGCGAAGGAGATTACTTCTCTTCAACCTGTACTAAGAAAAGAGAAGAACCCGCAAAGTGCGTCAACTGCGGAGGCCCTCACCCAGCAAAGTTTAAAGGCTGCCAATTTACCAAAAAATTTCTCCTCAAGAAAAACCAAACCTGAACAATCATAGACCAACAAACCCAAAATTACTCCAACAATATGAATCAGACCATACTTATTCCGCATTCCCCCCACTATCAACCCATATCCAACAACCTTCAACATCTCAAGACTTAACATACGCAGCAGCAGTATCCCAACAAAAACCTCATCAAACACGCACATCCACAGAAAACAACCCTCATCTACCTTCCCAAGTTCATAGCTTTCCACCACAATCATCATTTGAAAAGTTTATGCAACAGCAAGCTGAAACAGCAGCACGACAAACCGACATGTTCCAACAGATACTAACGATACTCCAGCAGCAGATGACACTCCTTACCAAATTACTGGAGTCAAAAGTCACGCGCGAAACCTCCAAATGAACAGACTCCTTCGCATCTCACACATCAATGTCAACGGTCTAAACGACCCTGACAAAAAATCTTGCATTAAATATTACATCCAATCCCAAAGTTTGGATATTCTACTCATCTCTGAAACTCACTTTACTGACAGATCATATTTCAGTGTTCCGGGATACATGCTGTACCGCACAGACCATCCTGACGGTCTTGCCAGGGGTGGGTCGGCAATACTTATATCGCGCCACCTCTCACATCATGCCCTGGAATCATTCTCTTCACCCGCAATCATGGCCACTTCTGTACAGCTCCATAGCACCACAGCTAGAAAACTGCAGATAGTTGCGGCTTATCTCCACCAGGGGCCCCCCTTGATAGTGATCATATGAACACTTTCTTCGACTCTCTGGAAGAAACATATATCGTTGGGGGGACTTTAATGCCAAAAACCCACAATGGTACTCCAGACTTTCAACCAAAAGAGGTAAAAACCTTAAAAGAGTACTAGATGATCATAATGCTTTTACAATATCAAGTACCACCCCAACGCATTGGCCGTCGGACTTATCAAAAAAGCCTGACGTACTAGATTTCTTTGTAATCAAAGGAATCAACTTAAATCACTTCTCCATCAAAAAATATGCCCATACATGTTCCGATCATCACTCCTCACATTAAATTACTCGGAATCCACAGTCATTTACGGAAAGAATTCCGCCTATACAACAACTCAACGAACTGGAATCACTTTAGCGAGCTTATCAAAAAAATCTCAACTTAAATTTACCATTAAAAAAAACAAGAAATTGATGATGCTTAATCCATTTTCATCAGATTACATATAATGCCCTTGCACAATCTACCCAAAAACCCCTTACACAAGTCAGTCCTAAAGTATTTCCGTTGGAAATTCGGCAACAAGTAAGAATAAAACGACGCTGTCGTAACAGATGGAGAAGAACGAGGCACCCCAACGATAAGGCAAACTGGAACTCCTGGAATCTCCCACCAGGGGCCCCCCTTGATAGTGATCATATGAACACTTTCTTCGACTCTCTGGAAGAAACATATATCGTTGGGGCGGACTTTAATGCCAAAAACCCACAATGGTACTCCAGACTTTCAACCAAAAGAGGTAAAAACCTTAAAAGAGTACTAGATGATCATAATGCTTTTACAATATCAAGTACCACCCCAACGCATTGGCCGTCGGACTTATCAAAAAAGCCTGACGTACTAGATTTCTTTGTAATCAAAGGAATCAACTTAAATCACTTCTCCATCGAAAATATGCCCCATACATGTTCCGATCACTCACTCCTCACATTAAATTACTCGGAATCCACAGTCATATTACGGAAAGAATTCCGCCTATACAACAACTCAACGAACTGGAATCACTTTAGCGAGCTTATCAAAAAAAATCTCAACTTAAATTCACCATTAAAAACAAAACAAGAAATTGATGATGCATTAATCCATTTTCATCAGATTACATATGATGCCCTTGCACAATCTCCCCAAAAAACCCCTTACACAAGTCAGTCCTAAAGTATTTCCGTTGGAAATTCGGCAACAAGTAAGAATAAAACGACGCTGTCGTAACAGATGGAGAAGAACGAGGCACCCCAACGATAAGGCAAACTGGAACAGAGAGTCGAAGAAATTAACTCATATGATAAGCGCTTTTTATGTCAACTCTTACAATTCTGCACTCAGAAAAGTCACGTATAAAGAAAATACTGACTATTCCCTTTACAAAATAACCAAGGCAATCACAAAAGTTCAATCATCAACCCCACCCATACGCACTCAAAGAGGCTGGGCTAGAAGTCCCCCGGAAAAAGCTTCCATCTTTGCAAAACACCTAAGCGAAGTATTTAAACCCTTTGAATCAACGGATCCTAATCAAGATGATATGATCGATTCCTTCCTCAAGGAACCAATACATCAAAGTGACCCCATTACCAAAACAAATCCCTACGAAATAGAATTTTTCATCAAAAAACTTAAGAATAACAAGGCACCTGGTTTAGATAAAATTACAGCAGAAATATTAAAAGCCATGCCTTTCTGTTGTTGCCGGTTTCTATCAGCCATTTTTAACCAATCAATTTTATTATCATATTTTCCTTCCTCTTGGAAACTCTCCGTCATAACTATGATAAATAAACCAGGCAAAGATCCATACGAACCTTCCTCATACCGACCCATAAGTCTTTTATCAGTGTTATCGAAGTTGTGGGAGAAGATCGTCTACAGGAGGTTCCTGGAAGATGTCAAGGAATCCATTCCCGACCATCAATTCGGATTCCGATCCCGCCACTCAACAATAGAACAAATACATCGGCTAGCGAGCAAAATCATAAATTCTATGGAAAAGGGAGAATATTGTGGAGCAATTTTTCCCCGATGTCTCCCAAGCTTTTGATAAGGTTCATCACCCCAGCCTTCTTTATAAAATAAAAAAATTAGCACCTAGATTCTACCCACTACTAAAATCTTATCTCGAAAATAGAACCTTTAAGGTAAGACTAGAGGATTCTCTATCTGAAGAGTACCCTATTCTATCCGGTGTCCCCCAGGGAAGCATACTGGGACCTCTCCTGTACATTATCTTCACCCACAATTTCCCCGCCCCTCTAGAGGAGGCTACCCTTCTAGGCACCTTCGCTGACGATGTGGTCCTTGCGGTTTCCGACATTAACCCAGATACCGTTACCGACAAACTCCAAACTGAAGTCAACAACTCCTCTATCTGGTGCTCAGACTGGAGGACCAAACAAAACGAATCAAAATCCGCCTTCGTACACTTTACACTACGTACACGCGACTGCCCCCCAGTCTTTCTCAATGATGAAATGATCCCCATGCTAGACACATACAAATATCTAGGTCTCCATTTTGACAAAAGGTTGACTTGGCGTCACCATGTCGCCATCAAACGTAAACAATTAAATCTGATCCTAAGGAAATTTAATAAGCTATTTCGTAACAAACACTTATCAATACAAAATAAACTCCAAATATATAAAGTCATCATCCGTCCAGTCTGGGCATACGGCTCCTCCATTTGGGGCACCACTGCCCCCTCAAACATAAAAGTTATCCAGCGATTTCAAAACATTGCTTTGAGACGCATAACGAACATGCCATGGTATGTTTGTAACACAGCAATACACAGACAATGCAACATTGCTCTAGTGAATAATTATCTAACCGATCTACACGCAAATTATATAAGACGCTTGGAGTTTCGCCCAAGCTACCTAGCAATCAACCTCCTTGATAACAGTGACTCAGTTTTATTCCGGAGACTAGCAAGAAATCACATCCTAGATCGCTTCCTGTTTGATGCGAATCCAGATCCGTGAACTAACATGGGACGGGCTTCGTATCAAACAAGTATTCGTTCAGTTCATCAACATGGGTGGCATCCTCTCTTCAAGTGCAAGACCGTCATCGGACACTGGAATAGAGATTATCAATAATAATAACTCCTACCCAACAACTTTAGACCACGACAAGATCCAATATATAGTGCTCACCCTTGTTATAATTTGTTTTGTTTTTAGATTCCTGTATAACAAATACAAGAAACACCGAGATCATCAGTATACCATTAACGCGCAATTTATAAAAATGCGCGATAAGTTAAATCTAATCCCTACCCCCGGGGCCCGTTCAAGAGCGAAACAAGACATACTCCAAGTATCGTCTAATCCAACCCTCAAACACCGATTTAGTACCCCTCACCCTCGCCCTTTATCACATATCCATAACCACTCGCACACCACCACCATCATCACCAACCTTACACCATACCATCCTCGCTACCTCCATCAACGCCCTTCACCAACAACCATATCCACACACATACCACTCATCCACCACCCCCCATCTTCTAAACCACCCACTCCTAGTGATCCTTCATTATACCGCAAAGATAAAATTTTATGTCGTCAATGGACGAACTAAAATCCCCTCCAAGTGAAATTAAAGTGATCTCGTTTATCAAAAACTGTGTATAACGGTAGTGAATAAACTAACCTAGAAAAAAAAAAAAAAAAAAAAAGTTAAAAAGTCAAGTTCCTGTAGAAAAACATTCGAACGTTGTTTATAAAATTAATTGCAATAATTGTGACGCAGCATACATTGGCCAGACTAAAAGATACTTATGTGAAAGGATACGCTCTCATAAATATGATAAAAAGGAAGTAATAGCACTGCATCAGCATGCCAAAGATCAACATCATGAATTTAATTTTTCGGAACCAAAGATTTTAGTCAGAGAGCAAAATTTAAGAGCAAGATTTGTCGTGTGGTCCTTTTTGGGGGTCGCTCCCCCCCCCCCCCCCCAATAGGAACGCGATCTGTCAGATTACTTTCATTTAATGCTACGGGGGTTTGGAATAAATAGAACATGGGTTTTGGATATATGATCAAGGAACCACTTTTATCCCTCCCCGACCCGAAGCACACGAATTAACTTTATGGAAAGCTAGCCATGTACAAAGTACATGACTAGCCCCCAAAAGATACTCACATTATTTGGGAGAAAGAGACTCCGTCTTTACGCTGTGCAAGAAACTATCCGACTGCCTTTCGGCTTAAAATAGGCAACGCAGTTCGAGCCCTGATTTTTCCCTGGGTCTGGCCTTCGACTCCTGGCTTGAAACAAAGGTCGATCCCCGTTACGTTTTCTCTTTTTCCCCCGCTTTCTCCCACCCGCGAACGCACTGACAGAGTTGCTATGCCTTGATCCTTTCTGCCTGTTGCGCAAGTGGATAGAATGAGCGGAGGGACGGTTCTGGACACCACATGGGAAATACTCCCATGCTACAGCTACCCCAACCAGCTTATCAGCTGAATGCCTTGGCATTGAGCTGAGAAGCTGATATTCTCAAAAAATAACAATGATGGGAATTTGTAAAAGTGCTAGGGCCGTTGAAGGAATCAAGTACTGCCTTTAGTTTTATTCTAAAAGAACTTAAGAATTAAAGCTAATAAAAAAAAAAAAAAAAAATCCAATGAGAGATTAGTAGAAATAAGCAAAAAAAAAAAACATATGACAAAGAACATAACAAAATACATAATATTACATAAAATATTCCTGGGGTGGGATAGTGTTTGCTTGCTCATTATTTTATTTAAGGTCTTATAGTTATTGCATTTTACTTTGCTGGGCCTCGCTCCGGGGTCGAGCGGTTGTCCGTAGGGGGGAAGGGGGCTGAAACCATAAGAGACCCACCTTATGGCTGTACTTTTAATCGCTTGGGGGTATAATCAAGGTGAGCATGATACTTGCCATCAAAAAAGTTACTGAGTCCCATACCACGTGAAATTCCCCGGAAACAAGTATCACTTAACTCAAAATAGTGTTTCCACCAAAAGTACCAGCTGTGGTTAAAAAAATTGGGACTTGACTAAAATAAAAGAAAGGCTTGGGTGTAACCAAAACATTTTCATCCTATCGAGATGGTCACGGGAATCATACATTGGCACCGAAAGTGACACTGAGAAAGAACGAAAGAAGAAGAAGAAGCGTGAATTCAACTATTGAATTTTTAGTTGAATGAACCATTTGGTAACTTTTTCAAACCAACGTGGAATTTAGGCTGTTTAACTAATTTCTTTGTTAATTTAACCAAGCAAAAAATTAGTTGAATTATCGTTGTTTTTCAGGTCTGTTTTACGTGAATTTTTGTTCGATTGAATAATTTTTCGGTTGAATTGACCAATATAATTTCTCCAATTAGCAATTAAAAATTGTTGGATTATACCGAATGTTTCAGTCAAATTTACTTAAATGTTTGTTCATTTATCAAAGTTTTAGGTTGAGGTAACAAATAAAATTGTATCATTGACCAAACAAAAATGGTCGAGTTATCTAGGTTATTCAAGTCTAATCAACGTTGA
>VMOF01000013.1:13368687-13395515 GCA_011764245.1 Trialeurodes vaporariorum | reverse complement strand
CGCGATAAGTTAAATCTAATCCCTCCCCCCGGGACCCGTTCAAGAGCGAAACAAGACATACTCTTCAAGTATCGTCTAATCCAACCCTCAAACACCGATTCAGTACCCCTCACCCTCGCCTTCATCACATATCCATAACCACTCGCACACCACCACCATCATCACCAACCTCACACCATACCATCCTCGCTACCTCCATCAACGCCCTTCCCCAAACAACCATATCCACACACACATACCCCTCATCCACCATCCACCCCATCTTCTAAACCACCCACTCCTAGTGATCCTTCATTATACCGCAAAGATAAAATTTTATGTCGTCAATGGACGAACTAAAATCCCCTCCAAGTGAAATTAAAGTGATCTCGTTTATCAAAAACTGTGTATAACGGTAGTGAATAAACTAACCTAGAAAAAAAAAAAAAAAAAAAAAAAAAAAGGTTAAAAAGTCAAGTTCCTGTAGAAAAACATTCGAACGTTGTTTATAAAATTAATTGCAATAATTGTGACGCAGCATACATTGGCCAGACTAAAAGATACTTATGTGAAAGGATACGCTCTCATAAATATGATAAAAAGGAAGTAATAGCACTGCATCAGCATGCCAAAGATCAACATCATGAATTTAATTTTTCGGAACCAAAGATTTTAGTCAGAGAGCAAAATTTAAGAGCAAGATTTGTCGTGTGGTCCTTTTTGGGGGTCGCTCGCCCCCCCCCCCCCCAATAGGAACGCGATCTGTCAGATTACTTTCATTTAATGCTAGGGGGGTTTGGAATAAATAGAACAGGGGTTTTGGATATATGATCAAGGAACCACTTTTATCCCTCCCCGACCCGAAGCACACGAATTAACTTTATGGAAAGCTAGCCATGTACAAAGTACATGACTAGCCCCCAAAAGATACTCAAATTATTTGGGAGAAAGAGACTCCGTCTTTACGCTGTGCAAGAAACTATCCGACTGCCTTTCGGCTTAAAATAGGCAACGCAGTTCGAGCCCTGATTTTTCCCTGGGTCTGGCCTTCGACTCCTGGCTTGAAACAAAGGTCGATCCCCGTTACGTTTTCTCTTTTTCCTCCGCTTTCTCCCACCCGCGAACGCACTGACAGAGTTGCTATGCCTTGATCCTTTCTGCCTGTTGCGCAAGTGGATAGAATGAGCGGAGGGACGGTTCTGGACACCACATGGGAAATACTCCCATGCTACAGCTACCCCAACCAGCTTATCAGCTGAATGCCTTGGCATTGAGCTGAGAAGCTGATATTCTCAAAAAATAACAATGATGGGAATTTGTAAAAGTGCTAGGGCCGTTGAAGGAATCAAGTACTGCCTTTAGTTTTATTCTAAAAGAACTTAAGAATTAAAGCTAAAAAAAAAAAAAAAATCCAATGAGAGATTAGTAGAAATAAGCAAAAAAAAAACATATGACAAAGAACATAACAAAATACATAATATTACATAAAATATTCCTGGGGTGGGATAGTGTTTGCTTGCTCATTATTTTATTTAAGGTCTTATAGTTATTGCATTTTACTTTGCTGGGCCTCGCTCCGGGGTCGAGCGGTTGTCCGTAGGGGGGAAGGGGGCTGAAACCATAAGAGACCCACCTTATGGCTGTACTTTTAATCGCTTGGGGGTATAATCAAGGTGAGCATGATACTTGCCATCAAAAAAGTTACTGAGTCCCATACCACGTGAAATTCCCGGAAACAAGTATCACTTAACTCAAAATAGTGTTTCCACCAAAAGTACCAGCTGTGGTTAAAAAAATTGGGACTTGACTAAAATAAAAGAAAGGCTTGGGTGTAACCAAAACATTTTCATCCTATCGAGATGGTCACGGGAATCATACATTGGCACCGAAAGTGACAATGAGAAAGAACGAAAGAAGAAGAAGAAGCGTGACTTTCGGCACGACATACACCATAAACAAACACAAATACATACTCATACATTGGCTTACAGGCTAGAAAAATGGCCTGTAAACGACATAAAACCGCGGATGACCCAGTCTGCTCCTTTTCCGCAGGGTTTCCTTGATATCAGCCATCACATCAAGGAGAAAAATTGAGGGGAGAGGACAAATTTCAGTTTAACAAAAAAAAAATATGAATAAATTAAAAAAAAAATAAAGGATACTCCTAGTGACGTTAAACCCCTCAGGGAGAAACACACAACTATGCCCGCTAGGAGGCGTTTATTCCACACAGTTACCTCTTACTAACTGTTAGATGCTATGGCAGGACGAACTTTCATGATAAACGCAATAAAATAAAATTCAAAGTAAAATGCAAGCTTCGAGCGATGTATGCGCTCCTGCGAAGCTTTTTCGTCCTATACCACATAAGCTTTACATGAACACACAAATCGCTCAAACAATAAACTATTTAAGTTAGGAAATGAAATCGGAATTGATGTAGATAAGTCAAGTTTTCAAAAGTCAAAAATATATACAAATTAAAACAATAAACGAGAGAAAAAAAAAGAAAAAAAAAGGAAAAGTGAGAAATGAAAATAAAATCAACAATTTGTTGAAACTTAACTTAGAGTACACAACAAAATAATAAACGAAAAGTGAGAGAAAAGAAAAAAAATATAAAAATCAACGATTTGCTGAAACTTAACTTAGGTTACACAAACATGTAAAACAAGAAAAAAATAAAAAGTGATAAAAATGAAAAAAATAAAAAATCAACGAGTTGTCGAAACTTAACTTATGTTTGGCTTAATTATAAGAAACTTACATCTATCAACAATTTGACTAAGAATTGGGGTTCACTGACCCCACATTCTCAAAAAATCAAAAAAAAAATCAAAAAAAAAATCAAAGTTATACAGATCAAATTGTGATTAACGGCTTTAATAGCGCCGCATTATATACACCTAGAATATCTCCGCTTTCGATATTTTTCAGTTTGAATGCATTTTTCCCTGCTGTTTCGATGATCTCATATGGACCCTCAAAAAGACAAAAGAACTTCTTTATCTCTCCGTACTGGCTGTTTGATAAAAAGTTCGTTTTCACCAAAACTTTGTCACCGATGGAGAAATGATGCAGGCGATGCTTTTGGTCATAAACTGCTTTTCTAGTTGCTGCTTTTCTTTTTAAATTTTTCTCTAAAATTGACAGTTTAAGTTTAACATTAACTTTATTACTTGAGTCAGGAAAATTAATGAGATTGGTTAGAAAATTGTCTGGATTTTGTCCTTTCATAATTCCGATGGGTGTTACACCGGTAGACTCATTGGTGGAATGGTTCAGACGATCTTCAAAACATTGCAGGTAATCAATCCATGATCGGTGGTTTTCGTTGCAATAAAGTCTACACATATCTCCAATTGTACGCATATATCGCTCGACTGGATTTGAAGCCGGGCGGTATACTGAAGTATGAGTAGGCTTTATTCCCATGCTTTTCAGATTTTGATCCCAGAATTTTGATCGGAATGCTGGTCCACGATCACTCAGAACCATAACAGGTGTACCGACGTCATTAGGGTAGTTATTGATAAATTTTCGGGTAACCAAAACACTGTGGTTGCATTTCTCAATGGATAAAGTTTTACATATTTAGAATAAATGTCAAGTACAACGAAAATATGACAAAAGTTTCCTTTGGCCTTCGGAAGAGGTCCATACAAATCAACCGATAAAAGCTCAAGGGGTTTTGACGCCAAAACCGGTTCAAGAGGAGCGTGAAAAGTTTTATTTGGTACTTTGCACTTTTGACATGCTAAACAAGCTCGTACAAAGCTTCTGATTTTTACCTCTAATTTTGGAAACGTTACAAAATTTTTCAAATAATTATATGTTTTATTAATGCCAGCATGTCCTATCTTTTCATGAGCGGTTTTAATAACAGAGGTTTCTAGAGACTGAGGTACACAAAGTTTAAAATTTTTGTCGCTAAATGAATTTGTAAATAAATGTTCGTCCTGTATCACATAAAACTTTTCACCCTCAAAAGAAACGCGATTTTTCACTTTGGTATAAATTTGACCTAATTTCAAGTCCTCTCGTTGTAACTGGACCAAATTTCGAAACAGGTCTTTCAATTTTGTAAGATAATTTACTTTATTTACGCTGATTTCGGTGTTGTTCGGTGGAAGGGAGTGGAGTTCGGGCGGGAACCGAGAAAGAACAACCAGCGCTGTATTTTCTTGACCTTTGATGTGTTTTATGGTCAAATCGAATTCCTGCAAATACAGAGCCCACCGAGTGAGTCTTCCTGATGAAAGGACGCATCTATTTAAAAACGTTAGTGCACTGTGATCGGTTAGCACGACAACCGGGAAGCCTAAAATGTATTGGCGAAATTTGTGACAACTTGACACGATCGCCAAAAGCTCGAGCTCAGTTGTGGTATAGTTATTTTCGGACGGGGCCAGCGTCCGACTGAAATAGGTGATCGGTCTCCTGTAACCGTCTTCGTCATACTGAAAAAGCTCACCGGCTATAGCACTAAACGATGCATCAGTGTTTATGTAAAATTTTTTTGTGAAGTCCGGATAACTTAGAATGACGTCATTACAGAAATTGTCCTTGATTTCCTCGAAAGCTCGTTGCTCTTTCTCAGTCCACTCCCAAACTGCTCCCTTTTTCAAGAGATAGAGTAAAGGCTCAATTAAGTTGGAGTGATTGATAAAGAACTTCCGGTAAAAATTAACTAAGCCAACAAAACTTTGTAGGTCTTTTAGAGACTTGGGCACTGGAAAATCACGGATTGCACGAACTTTATCTGGATCCATCTGGATTCCATTTACTGATAAGATGTAGCCTAAAAAGTCCACAAACGCTTGGATGAAAAAGCATTTTGTGAACTTTAAAGTGAATCCAGCATCTCTGAGTTTTTGAAGAGTGATTCGCAGGTGCTTCAGGTGGTCCTCAAAAGTTTCCGACACGATTCTGAGATCGTCTACATATTTGGTTAAGAAATCATGAAGCTCAGGGCCCAAAGATGTATTCATTCCTTTATTAAAGTGTTGCATCGATACTTTTGTTCCAAATGGAAGTCGAGTGAATCGATAATTGACACCCTCAAAAGTGAAGCTGGTGCAATCTCTGGATTCTTCCTCAAGTTCAATTTGTCAAAAGCTCGATACACAATCCAATGTCCTATGCATGTGTGTATATATATATATATATATATATATATATATATATATATATATATATATATATATATATATATACAATAATCACTGTTAAAGAGTGGGAACAAGGCTACAAAACATTAATAAAAACCAAACGTTTTGGCCGCAAACGCTGGCCTTCTTCAGTGGTAAATAATAAAAAAAGAAGAAAGAAAGGAATTAAAGTACTAACTGCTACATACTGGACCGTGACATGACAATAAATTAAAATAAACATGAGGATAACCTCAAACAGAGACAAATCGATGAGCAACAACCACCGACCACCAATGACAACAGTGTAGTATTACACACCGCCACCAGGCAGCGTGCGGCTGTTGAAAAACGCATGGTAAGAAGGCGCTAATTTTTGAACGTCTCCCCGCGAATAACAAACGCTCCCTTCATGCTTGATAATCTCAATCATTTCAAGCAGTAAACGAGGAAAATCCCTATTTTCCCGACATAAAATTTCAACTTCCTCAAAAATTTAAAAGGGGTGATCTTCCTCCCCCTGGTGTTTGTGAAGGGCAGTCACTTCCTTTTTATCATATTTATGACCATTCAGACTATTAAATAAGTGTTGTTTGGTCTGACCTATATAGCTTAGGTCGCAATTACTACACGGTATTTTATAAACAACTCCGTATTGTTGAAGTTTGGGAGTTTTAGCCTTAAGTTTTGACATTAAGCAATGTAAAGTGTTATACCTCGTATTGACAACCTGATAATTAAAATGTTTGAGAAAAGCTGAAATATTTTCGGACAAAAGAGGAACATACGGAATACACACCAATTTTTCCAAACAAACACGATGTTCAATTTGTTCGGAGTGCTGAGAAATATCACTGTGGTTCAAATTAACATTCACATTATTATGGACGCGCAAAACACTTTTAAACATTTTATTAACAAAGGCATGTGGATAGCAATTTTCAATAAGAAGCTGTTTACCTTTACAAATCATTTCAAGATGAAAAGATTTGTCAGATAAACAGATGATACGGCGCGCTAAATTCATCGCAACATTCTTTTTGATGCTTGTAGGTTGAACAGACAAGAAATTGGCATAGCGGCCCGATGACGTAGGTTTCTGATACCATTTGCACAATACCTTGTTATTCATTCTTCATAGTGACATGTCCGAAAAATTGAGGCTGCCATTTTCCTCGATTTCGCTGGTAAACTGTATGAGAGGATTAAACGTGTTAAAAAATTCCAGAATGGGCAAAATCTCATCCTCTTTAACACATAAAAACAAATCATCTACATATCTCTAATAAAAATAAATGAAATACGGAGTTGTACTGAGAAAAAGAAGCTCAATGTGTTCCATAACGATGTTAGCAAGAACGGCAGAAATACTTCCTCCCATGGCCAAACCACCTATTTGTTGGTAAAAAGAATCCTCATACTGAAAAACCGTTGAGGAAATACAAGTTTTTAACATATGGCAAAAATGTTCTTGGGGGATTTTCCAATGATCTTCAATTTCACTCCATCTAGCTTGCACACATTCCATGGCTATTTCCACAGAGATGTTAGTGTAGATGCTTTTGACATCAAAAGAGATGAGCTTAAACCCATCGGGTATTTCTGCTCCGTTAATAAACGTAAAGAACTCAAACGAATTTTTGACATGAGAATCGAGTTTTCCCACAATTTTACATAAAATACCCGTGAAAAAATTGGAAATAGTATGGTAAGGCTTTTTTTTCAGTATTATATATATTTTATAATATAATATATATATATATATATTATATATATATATATATATATATATATATATATAATATATATAATATATATTTTATATTATATAAAATTTTATATATATATATATATATATATATAATATATATATATAAAATATATATATATATATATATAAACAACTTAAGTGGGAATAAGGCCACGAAACAATAAAATTAAAAAATCGAGACGTTTCGAAGGACTAACACCTCCATTATCAATCGAAAATAAAAAAAAAAATAAACAAAGAATAGGTGCACACAAACCCAGCAATATGAACAAGAAAGAACTTCAATCGGCCCAACACATGAATAATAAAAACAACTTAAGTGGGAATAAGGCCGCGAAGCAATAAGATTAAAAAATCGAGACGTTTCGAAGGACTAACACCTCCATTATCAATCGAAAATAAAAAAAATATAACAAAGAATAGGTGCACACAAACCCAGCAATATGAACAAAGAAAGAACTTAAATCGGCCCAACACATGAATAATAATAACAACTTAAGCGGGAATAAGGGCGCAAACTTAAGTTGTTATTATTAGTCATGTGTTGGGCCGATTTAAGTTCTTTCTTTGTTCATATTGCTGGGTTTGTGTGCACCTATTCTTTGTTTATATTTTTTTTTTATTTTCAATTGATAATGGAGGTGTTCGTCCTTCGAAACGTCTCAAATTTTTTTAAAGTTATTGTTTCGCGGCGTTATTCCTACTTAAGTTGTTAATATTATTCATGTGTTGGGCCGATTTCAGTTCTTTCTTTGTTCATATTGCTGGGTTTGTGTGCACCTATTCTTTGTTTATATTTTTTTTTTCGATTGATAATGGAGGTGTTAGTCCTTCGAAACGTCTCGATTTTTTAATTTTATTGTTCCTTATTCCCACTTAAGTTGTTATTATTATTCATGTGTTGTGCCAATTTAAGTTCTTTCTTTGTTCATATTGCTGGGTTTGTGTGCACCTATTCTTTGTTTAAATTTTTTTTTTATTTTCGATTGATAATGGAGGTGTTAGTCCTTCGGAACGTCTCGATTGTTTAATTTTATTGTTTCGCGGCCTTATTCCCACTTAAGTTTTATCATTATCCATGTTTGGGCCGATTTAAGTTCTTTCTTTGTTCATATTGCTGGGTTTGTGTGCACCTATTCTTTGTTTAAATTTTTTTTTATTTTCGATTGATAATGGAGGTGTTAGTCCTTCGAAACGTTTGATTTTTTAATTTTATTGTTTCGCGGCCTTATCCCACTTAAGTTATTATTATTCATGTGTTGGGCCGATTTAAGTTCTTTCTTTGTTCATATTGCTGGGTTTGTGTGCACCTATTCTTTGTTTAAATTTTTCTTTATTTTTGATTGATAATGGAGGTGTAAGTCCTTCGAAACGTCTCGATTTTTTAATGTAATTGTTTCGCGGCCTTATTCCCGCTTAAGTTGTTATTATTATTCATGTGTTGGGCCGATTTTAAATTCTTTCTTTGTTCATATTGCTGGGTTTGTGTGCACCTATTCTTTGTTTATATTTTTTTTTTTCGATTGATAATGGAGGTGTTAGTCCTTCGAAACGTCTCGATTTTTTAATTTTATTGTTTCGCGGCCTTATTCCCATTTAAGTTGTTATTATTATTCATGTGTTGGGCCGATTTAAATTCTTTCTTTGTTCATATTGCTGGGTTTGTGTGCACCTATTCTTTGTTTAAATTTTTCTTTATTTTTGATTGATAATGGAGGTGTAAGTCCTTCGAAACGTCTCGATTTTTTAATGTTATTGTTTCGCGGCCTTATTCCCGCTTAAGTTGTTATTATTATTCATGTGTTGGGCCGATTTAAGTTCTTTCTTTGTTCATATTGCTGGGTTTGTGTGCACCTATTCTTTGTTTATATTTTTTTTTTTCGATTGATAATGGAGGTGTTAGTCCTTCGAAACGTCTCGATTTTTTAATTTTATTGTTTCGCGGCCTTATTCCCATTTAAGTTGTTATTATTATTCATGTGTTGGGCCGATTTAAATTCTTTCTTTGTTCATATTGCTGGGTTTGTGTGCACCTATTCTTTGTTTATATTTTTTTTTCCGATTGATAATGGAGGTGTTAGTCCTTCGAAACGTCTCGATTTTTTAATTTTATTGTTTCGCGGCGTTATTCCTACTTAAGTTGTTATTATTATTCATGTGTTGGGCCGATTTCAGTTCTTTCTTTGTTCATATTGCTGGGTTTGTGTGCACCTATTCTTTGTTTATATTTTTTTTTTCGATTGATAATGGAGGTGTTAGTCCTTCGAAACGTCTCGATTTTTTAATTTTATTGTTTCGCGGCCTTATTCCCACTTAAGTTGTTATTATTATTCATGTGTTGTGCCGATTTAAGTTCTTTCTTTGTTCATATTGCTGGGTTTGTGTGCACCTATTCTTTGTTTAATTTTTTTTTTATTTTCGATTGATAATGGAGGTGTTAGTCCTTCGGAACGTCTCGATTGTTTAATTCTATTGTTTCGCGGCCTTATTTCCCCCTTAAGTTGTTATCATTATTCATGTGTTGGGCCGATTTAAGTTCTTTCTTTGTTCATATTGCTGGGTTTGTGTGCACCTATTCTTTGTTTAAATTTTTTTTTTTCGATTGATAATGGAGGTGTTAGTCCTTCGAAACGTCTTGATTTTTTAATTTTATTGTTTCGCGGCCTTATTCCCACTTAAGTTGTTATTATTATTCATGTGTTGGGCCGATTTAAATTCTTTCTTTGTTCATATTGCTGGGTTTGTGTGCACCTATTCTTTGTTTATATTTTTTTTTTTTCGATTGATAATGGAGGTGTTAGTCCTTCGAAACGTCTCGATTTTTTAATTTTATTGTTTCGCGGCCTCATTCCCACTTAAGTTGTTATTATTATTCATGTGTTGGGCCGATTTAAGTTCTTTCTTTGTTCATATTGCTGGGTTTGTGTGCACCTATTCTTTGTTTATATTTTTTTTTATTTTCGATTGATAATGGAGGTGTGAGTCCTTCGAAACGTCTCGATTTTTTAATTTTATTGTTTCGCGGCCTTATTCCCACTTAAGTTGTCATTATTATTCATGTGTTGGGCCGATTTATGTTCTTTCTTTGTTCATATTGCTGGGTTTGTGTGCACCTATTCTTTGTTTTTTTTTTTTTTTTTTTCGATTGATAATGGAGGTGTTAGTCCTTCGAAACGTCTCGATTTTTTAATTTTATTGTTTCGCGGCCTCATTCCCACTTAAGTTGTTATTATTATTCATGTGTTGGGCCGATTTAAGTTCTTTCTTTGTTCATATTGCTGGGTTTGTGTGCACCTATTCTTTGTTTATATTTTTTTTTTATTTTCGATTGATAATGGAGGTGTTAGTCTTTCGAAACGTCTCGATTTTTTAATATTATTGTTTCGCGGCCTTATTCCCACTTAAGTTGTTATTATTATTCATGTGTTGGGCCGATTTAAGTTCTTTCTTTGTTCATATTGCAAGGTTTGTGTGCACATATTTTTTTTTATTTTCGATTGATAATGGAGGTGTTAGTCCTTCGAAACGTCTCGATTTTTTAATTTTATTGTTTCGCGGCCTTATTCCCACTTAAGTTGTTATTATATATATACAGGGTGATTTTTTTATCTCCCCCCCCTGGGTTTTTTTCTTGCTAATTGAGATAAAATGTTGCGGTTTGGACTATTCTTCATCATTTTGGCTGAATTTTCTTTTTTTTGGGTCGAAACCCCCCCAGCCCCACTAGGGGGGCCCCAGGGGGGCTATCTCAAAAATTTCAAACGGCAACCCCTATCTTGTGATACATCCTTCGAAAGGACGAAAAATTCTAAGACTTTTGGCGCAAACCGGAAGTTGATATCGTTTTTCGTTTTCGATATATCGAATTTCAAAGTTCGATTTGGACCCATTTTCAAAAAATCGTTACTCCACTTTGGAAAGTCGGAATTAAAGAAACTATGGGTCCAAAATACTCTAAAACTGAAGTTATTTTCAGATAACGAAATGGTTTTGACATAAAATTTGATTTAAGAGCCCCAAATTTTTTTTAAAAATTTTGCCCCTAAAAGGGGCTATCTTGAAAATTCCCTTCCAAGACCCTTATCGAATGATGCGTCGATCAAAAGAGCATAAAAAATTGAACATTATGGCGCAATCCGGATATCGATATCGTTTTTCGTATTCGAGATATCGGATTTTGAAGGTAGGCGAAAATTGAATTTTAATATTCGATATCTCGAATACGAAAAACGATATCGATATCCGGATTGCGCGAAAATGTTCAGTTTCTTATGCTTTTTTGATCGACGCATCATTCAATAAGGGTCGTGGAAGCGAATTTTCAAGATAGCCCCTTTTAGGGGCAAAATTTTTAAAAAAAATTTGGGGCTCTAAAATCAAATTTTATGTCAAAACCATTTTGTTATCTGAAAAGGACTTGATTTTTAGAGTATTAGGTCCCATAGTTTTTTTAATTCCGACTTTCCAAAGTGGAGTAACGATTTTTTAAAAATGGGTCCAAATCGAACTTTGAAATTCGATATATCGAAAACGAAAAACGATATCAACTTCCGGTTTGCGCCAAAAGTCTTAGAATTCTATGCCCTTTCAAACGATGTATCACAAGATAGGGGTTGCCATTTGAAATTTTTGAGATAGCCCCCCTGGGGGCCCCCCTAGGGGGGCTGGGGGGTTCCGACCACAAAAAAAGAAATATATATATATATATATATATATATATATATATATATATATATATATATATATATATATATATATATATATATATATATATATATATATATATATATATATATATATATATATATATATATATATATATAATATATATATATATATATATATATAATATATATATATATATATATATATATATATATATATATATATATATATATATATATATATATATATATATATATATATATATATATATATATATATATATATATATATATATATATATATATATATATATATATATATATATATATATATATATATATATATATATATATATATATATATATATATATATATATATATAAACAACTTAAGTGGGAATAAGGCCGCGAAACAATAAAATTAAAAAATCGAGACGTTTCGAAGGACTAACACCTCCATTATCAATCGAAATAAAAAAAAATATAAACAAAGAATAGGTGCACACAAACCCAGCAATATGAACAAAGAAAGAACTTCAATCGGCCCAACACATGAATAATAATAACAACTTAAGTGGGAATAAGGCCGCGAAACAATAAGATTAAAAAATCGAGACGTTTCGAAGGACTAACACCTCCATTATCAATCGAAAATAAAAAAAATATAAACAAAGAATAGGTGCACACAAACCCAGCAATATGAACAAAGAAAGAACTTAAATCGGCCCAACACATGAATAATAATAACAACTTAAGCGGGAATAAGGGCGCAAACTTAAGTTGTTATTATTAGTCATGTGTTGGGCCGATTTAAGTTCTTTCTTTGTTCATATTGCTGGGTTTGTGTGCACCTATTCTTTGTTTATATTTTTTTTTTATTTTCAATTGATAATGGAGGTGTTCGTCCTTCGAAACGTCTCAATTTTTTAATGTTATTGTTTCGCGGCGTTATTCCTACTTAAGTTGTTAATATTATTCATGTGTTGGGCCGATTTCAGTTCTTTCTTTGTTCATATTGCTGGGTTTGTGTGCACCTATTCTTTGTTTATATTTTTTTTTTCGATTGATAATGGAGGTGTTAGTCCTTCGAAACGTCTCGATTTTTTAATTTTATTGTTCCTTATTCCCACTTAAGTTGTTATTATTATTCATGTGTTGTGCCAATTTAAGTTCTTTCTTTGTTCATATTGCTGGGTTTGTGTGCACCTATTCTTTGTTTAAATTTTTTTTTTATTTTCGATTGATAATGGAGGTGTTAGTCCTTCGGAACGTCTCGATTGTTTAATTTTATTGTTTCGCGGCCTTATTCCCACTTAAGTTGTTATCATTATCCATGTGTTGGGCCGATTTAAGTTCTTTCTTTGTTCATATTGCTGGGTTTGTGTGCACCTATTCTTTGTTTAATTTTTTTTTTATTTTCGATTGATAATGGAGGTGTTAGTCCTTCGAAACGTTTGATTTTTTAATTTTATTGTTTCGCGGCCTTATTCCCACTTAAGTTATTATTATTCATGTGTTGGGCCGATTTAAGTTCTTTCTTTGTTCATATTGCTGGGTTTGTGTGCACCTATTCTTTGTTTAAATTTTTCTTTATTTTTGATTGATAATGGAGGTGTAAGTCCTTCGAAACGTCTCGATTTTTTAATGTAATTGTTTCGCGGCCTTATTCCCGCTTAAGTTGTTATTATTATTCATGTGTTGGGCCGATTTAAGTTCTTTCTTTGTTCATATTGCTGGGTTTGTGTGCACCTATTCTTTGTTTATATTTTTTTTTTTTCGATTGATAATGGAGGTGTTAGTCCTTCGAAACGTCTCGATTTTTTAATTTTATTGTTTCGCGGCCTTATTCCCATTTAAGTTGTTATTATTATTCATGTGTTGGGCCGATTTAAATTCTTTCTTTGTTCATATTGCTGGGTTTGTGTGCACCTATTCTTTGTTTAAATTTTTCTTTATTTTTGATTGATAATGGAGGTGTAAGTCCTTCGAAACGTCTCGATTTTTTAATGTTATTGTTTCGCGGCCTTATTCCCGCTTAAGTTGTTATTATTATTCATGTGTTGGGCCGATTTAAGTTCTTTCTTTGTTCATATTGCTGGGTTTGTGTGCACCTATTCTTTGTTTATATTTTTTTTTTCGATTGATAATGGAGGTGTTAGTCCTTCGAAACGTCTCGATTTTTTAATTTTATTGTTTCGCGGCCTTATTCCCATTTAAGTTGTTATTATTATTCATGTGTTGGGCCGATTTAAATTCTTTCTTTGTTCATATTGCTGGGTTTGTGTGCACCTATTCTTTGTTTATATTTTTTTTTCGATTGATAATGGAGGTGTTAGTCCTTCAAAACGTCTCGATTTTTTAATTTTATTGTTTCGCGGCGTTATTCCTACTTAAGTTGTTATTATTATTCATGTGTTGGGCCGATTTCAGTTCTTTCTTTGTTCATATTGCTGGGTTTGTGTGCACCTATTCTTTGTTTATATTTTTTTTTTCGATTGATAATGGAGGTGTTAGTCCTTCGAAACGTCTCGATTTTTTAATTTTATTGTTTCGCGGCCTTATTCCCACTTAAGTTGTTATTATTATTCATGTGTTGTGCCGATTTAAGTTCTTTCTTTGTTCATATTGCTGGGTTTGTGTGCACCTATTCTTTGTTTAATTTTTTTTTTATTTTCGATTGATAATGGAGGTGTTAGTCCTTCGGAACGTCTCGATTGTTTAATTCTATTGTTTCGCGGCCTTATTCCCACTTAAGTTGTTATCATTATTCATGTGTTGGGCCGATTTAAGTTCTTTCTTTGTTCATATTGCTGGGTTTGTGTGCACCTATTCTTTGTTTAAATTTTTTTTTATTATCGATTGATAATGGAGGTGTTAGTCCTTCGAAACGTTTAATTTTAAATTTTATTGTTTCGCGGCCTTATTCCCACTTTAGTTATTATTATTCATGTGTTGGGCCGATTTAAGTTCTTTCTTTGTTCATATTGCTGGGTTTGTGTGCACCTATTCTTTGTTTAAATTTTTCTTTATTTTTGATTGATAATGGAGGTGTTAGTCCTTCGAAACGTCTCGATTTTTTAACGTTATTGTTTCGCGGCCTTATTCCCGCTTAAGTTGTTATTATTATTCATGTGTTGGGCCGATTTAAGTTCTTTCTTTGTTCATATTGCTGGGTTTGTGTGCACCTATTCTTTGTTTATATTTTTTTTTTTCGATTGATAATGGAGGTGTTAGTCCTTCGAAACGTCTTGATTTTTTAATTTTATTGTTTCGCGGCCTTATTCCCACTTAAGTTGTTATTATTATTCATGTGTTGGGCCGATTTAAATTCTTTCTTTGTTCATATTGCTGGGTTTGTGTGCACCTATTCTTTGTTTATATTTTTTTTTTTTCGATTGATAATGGAGGTGTTAGTCCTTCGAAACGTCTCGATTTTTTAATTTTATTGTTTCGCGGCCTCATTCCCACTTAAGTTGTTATTATTATTCATGTGTTGGGCCGATTTAAGTTCTTTCTTTGTTCATATTGCTGGGTTTGTGTGCACCTATTCTTTGTTTATATTTTTTTTTATTTTCGATTGATAATGGAGGTGTGAGTCCTTCGAAACGTCTCGATTTTTTAATTTTATTGTTTCGCGGCCTTATTCCCACTTAAGTTGTCATTATTATTCATGTGTTGGGCCGATTTATGTTCTTTCTTTGTTCATATTGCTGGGTTTGTGTGCACCTATTCTTTGTTTATATTTTTTTTTTTTCGATTGATAATGGAGGTGTTAGTCCTTCGAAACGTCTCGATTTTTTAATTTTATTGTTTCGCGGCCTCATTCCCACTTAAGTTGTTATTATTATTCATGTGTTGGGCCGATTTAAGTTCTTTCTTTGTTCATATTGCTGGGTTTGTGTGCACCTATTCTTTGTTTATATTTTTTTTTTTATTTTCGATTGATAATGGAGGTGTTAGTCTTTCGAAACGTCTCGATTTTTTAATATTATTGTTTCGCGGCCTTATTCCCACTTAAGTTGTTATTATTATTCATGTGTTGGGCCGATTTAAGTTCTTTCTTTGTTCATATTGCAAGGTTTGTGTGCACATATTTTTTTTTATTTTCGATTGATAATGGAGGTGTTAGTCCTTCGAAACGTCTCGATTTTTTAATTTTATTGTTTCGCGGCCTTATTCCCACTTAAGTTGTTATTATATATATACAGGGTGATTTTTTTATCTCCCCCCCCTGGGTTTTTTTCTTGCTAATTGAGATAAAATGTTGCGGTTTGGACTATTCTTCATCATTTTGGCTGAATTTTCTTTTTTTGGGGTCGAAACCCCCCCAGCCCCACTAGGGGGGCCCCCAGGGGGGCTATCTCAAAAATTTCAAACGGCAACCCCTATCTTGTGATACATCCTTCGAAAGGACGAAAAATTCTAAGACTTTTGGCGCAAACCGGAAGTTGATATCGTTTTTCGTTTTCGATATATCGAATTTCAAAGTTCGATTTGGACCCATTTTCAAAAAATCGTTACTCCACTTTGGAAAGTCGGAATTAAAGAAACTATGGGTCCAAAATACTCTAAAACTGAAGTTATTTTCAGATAACGAAATGGTTTTGACATAAAATTTGATTTAAGAGCCCCAAATTTTTTTTAAAAATTTTGCCCCTAAAAGGGGCTATCTTGAAAATTCCCTTCCAAGACCCTTATCGAATGATGCGTCGATCAAAAGAGCATAAAAAATTGAACATTATGGCGCAATCCGGATATCGATATCGTTTTTCGTATTCGAGATATCGGATTTTGAAGGTAGGCGAAAATTGAATTTTTAATATTCGATATCTCGAATACGAAAAACGATATCGATATCCGGATTGCGCGAAAATGTTCAGTTTCTTATGCTTTTTTGATCGACGCATCATTCAATAAGGGTCGTGGAAGCGAATTTTCAAGATAGCCCCTTTTAGGGGCAAAATTTTTAAAAAAAATTTGGGGCTCTAAAATCAAATTTTATGTCAAAACCATTTTGTTATCTGAAAAGGACTTGATTTTTAGAGTATTTAGGTCCCATAGTTTTTTTAATTCCGACTTTCCAAAGTGGAGTAACGATTTTTTAAAAATGGGTCCAAATCGAACTTTGAAATTCGATATATCGAAAACGAAAAACGATATCAACTTCCGGTTTGCGCCAAAAGTCTTAGAATTCTATGCCCTTTCAAACGATGTATCACAAGATAGGGGTTGCCATTTGAAATTTTTGAGATAGCCCCCCTGGGGGCCCCCCTAGGGGGGCTGGGGGGTTCCGACCCCAAAAAAAAAAAAAATAATATATATATATATATATATATATATATATATATATATATATATATATATATATATATATATATATATATATATATATATATATATTTTATATATATATATATATATATATTATATATATATAATTTTATATATATAAAATTATATATATATATATAATATATATATATATATATATATATATATATATATATATATATATATAATATATATATATAAAATATATATATATATATATATATATATAGTTTTCTGCATCCCCCGATCCTGGTCAAAGAGGATAGATTTTTGACGTGATCCTGGTCGTGTTGGGACCAGGATCGGGTCCGGAATCGGCGTCACAAATAAGGATTGATTCTGGTCCCAGCGCGGAGCACTTATACAGGTCTCTAGCAAACTACGCTTGATTCTGGTCCTCGTCTAAATGACCGCTAACAACGTTGCCGTGTTCCGTATTCTCTAAGCGTGGTAGGTATTTGTGTTTTTGAAAGGGTGTTCCTCCTCACGCTTGTTATCCTCAGACTTCCTTCGTTTGTCCTATTTTTCACTCAAGGTCTTTCCCCCTCCCACTCAACTATCCTGCGCGCCAACTCATTGATGTTCCTTTCGTTCCTCCCAAAAACTATACCAACAGAGTAAGCCGTTTTCTGTGCCCTTGTTGTGATTGATTTTTGCGGCGGCACCTGAGATTTTTTTAATTAAAATATACTATTCTTGCCGAATTGAAGCTCCAATCGTGATTTCGAAAAGTTCCAAGCTATCACAATTAACTTGCAAGTTTACATTTTGTATATATTAATTACATCGTAGTGAACTAATTAGATAGATGCACGCTGCCATATTCCAATTCCCAATTTGCGTCACTATGATGATTCATGCCAGTGGCGGATCTAGAATATTTTTCGGGTGTGGTGGGGTGGGGGGGGGGCACGCCCATGAATGTTGAAATTTTAAGTGTTGTAGTACCTAGTCAACTATTTTCTGATAAAAAATGCAAAATTTAAGAAAGCCTCTCTGTTGAGAAAAGATACAATGAGAAGATGTAAATTTGAAATTAATACAGCACCTAGAGAATCAGTGATGATTGAGGCGTTGGGTGTAAGGGAGTCACATTTAAAACCTTGCTATGAGTAAAGCGCATAAAACTTCAACTTGCATTTTTTACGAAAGGAAAAAATATGCACTTGTTCAAAATTTTGGGTATAATGAGGTGGGAGGTGGGTGTGCCTTTTACAATAATTAAGGTCGATTTTAAGGACGCATTAATTCTTTTAACTTTGATTTACTATTCATAACTATGGTGGAAGGTTGGCGAAAGGAGTGCCCTCCCCCTTCTTCCATAGAACTTGGAGTAGCAACGAAAAAAGAGTTTAACATTCAGTAAAAAAACACTATCACGTGACCTAAAACAAAGATCTAATGGGATAAATACTCGCCTGAACCTATTAAAAAAAACGATTGATTATACATCTGATTGCCGTGGCATTGGTTATCTTAACATTCTATCATTTTTCCAAGGACATTATAGAAAAAGACTGGCCCCTGCTCTCTCTTTGCACGGAGGAAAAGTGAAGCCGGTCTTGGCACGGGCTGATGGCCAGGGTACTTCCCCGCGCGGGGATATGAACCAATTTAACATCAGCTCTTATAGAGCCTCGCTCTTCAAACCTATTTTAGTCAATCATTTTAGCGAATAACAATGTCGAGTCTAACATATGCTATTCTGTGTAGTGTAACATACATTTAAACTGAAAATTTGGATCAATTTAAGGCGCCCGTTCTTTAAAAATCGAAGTTAACGATCGGTCGGTCATTGTTTACTTTAGCACCAGTAACCTATCTGCCGTACTTTCTATCGTAAATATATAGCGGATAAATTGACCGAACCTTGCGTTTAAATTCGTCAATTTCAACTTTGACATAAGCTGACATAAGCTTTGCGCCTGATTTTGCTGTATTTAAATCGTAGATGAGGCAGCGAGGGGTATTGTAGAGACCCCGAATCCCGTCGAATTAAGCTCAAATATAGACACGCAGTACGACAAGACATGTACTTTTCATTTGTCCAAACCGCGGTGTCTTTTCTCGAATAGATCGCGAGAGATCGATTTTCTAAATGTTCGACGTAAGTTAGGAATTTCGAAGAAATGGCCCATGAATGGTCGAGAAATGAATATTTTGTCTATAGTGTGCGAACCCATTGTGACCCCTTTGACATCGAGTATCGACAGAGGTAGTTTTAGAACCTCTGATTTGTCAAAACTAGCAACGGGATTCAGAGAACGCTATAGTAAACTGGAGTCCCTGCAATGAGATCAGTGGCGAGGTGTGCAATCTGGCAACGTCAGATTTAATACATTTAAAGTCATAAGAAAGGTCGAAATATTGGAGGTGCACAGAGCACTTCCTCGAATCAATATTTTTCATGGATTTAGATAGACGAAATGCAACGTTGTCAGATTGCACGCGCCGCCACTGAACGAGATGGAGAAGGAGCGTGGCAATTTTCGGGTATCCATTAGTATCAACAATTCAGCCCCTGATTAGCTGGTAAAAGCACAGAATAATACAATCAGAACGAAAACTCTGTGGGATTTTGAAGCAAATTCATTTCGCGTCCGCCATGTTGGGATATAGGATGTTTACATCTGGATTCGCGCGCGAATAGAAAATATATAGGATATGATAAGCGAAATTTTCATTCTGCAATGCCATTAGAATAAAAGTGAGGCCGGAAACTTAAGATTTCTTTCTAGAATTTACAGAAATAAATGAGTTTCAACACAAATCACACTCGTCCGCCATGTTGGGATATAGGACCACAGCGTTGCCTATTGGTGCCGTTAAATTCCAAACTTGCTTCCATTTCTTATGGGAGTTTCCGTTCTGATTGTATTATTCTGTGGTAAAAGCCTGTGCTCAGAATAATTGCTCTAAATTGTCTTTAAATTGCCAATTAGTGGCAGTTCTTGTTTGTAAATCCCTCTTGAAACATCCTCGAAAAATCTCAAGGCATTTTGGTTCAATGTGTGTTTCTGCATAGCAAATTGAATCTGGAGGACGAATCAAGTCCAAGCCAAGCCAAAGAGATCTGAAGTGAAGTCTCTGGATTGCATCCTCCTAATTTTATATACGCATAGTAAATAAATATAAATTTTAATATCCAAAAAATATAAGGACTCGCGTTGTTATCACTAAGCCTGCACGGAAACTTCAAATTGACATTTAAAGATTGTGGATCACAATGATCACAATGATCTTCCTGAAAAGTCCTCTTTTTAGGAAAAAATTAACTTTAAAGGAAACAAAATTCGGCACACAGATGAGCAGCGAACAAATCAAGTCAAGCATTTCAATTCAGAAATCATGGAACAAACAACGACGGTCAGTGAACGCATCGATTATACAGAGCTGCTGATTAAACGAGCGCGACCGGAAATACCTTTGAATGGCATGAGTCTGAGCGATTGAGGCTCTCTTCACATCGTCCGCCGGAATGTGCCGTTCTCGGACCCCTCAGTTCCGCTCCCGGAGTGAAAATAGCTACAGTGGTGAACGGTAAGAGGCCAGTCTCTGTTTTTATTAGCGCGCGCGATTTGAATTTACGGGTTGCACCCGCGTTGCGGTCACCAGCAATTTGTCATTTAGAAGTATTAATCATAAACTCAATCGGTTCTTTTTTCTACGTAACACTCTGTCTTTCATATTTGCTTACATTTTCAACTATTTATTTACATGATCGAGCAATATTTTCTCGACATTAAGACGGTTAGTTGCACGCTTGGTGGATATTAACGCAGTCTCAGCACTGCACTGAAAAAAAAAAATGTTGAATTAACAATTTAACTGTCCAGAATGGAACCCTCAATTGGTTTTGTTAGTTCAACAAAACGAAATGCTGAATCAACAAAATAAGATTTTTAAACTAACAAAATAGATTGTTGAATCATCAAATTGTTTGGGAGTTTGCCTCTTATTTTGTTGATTTAACAATCTATTATGTTAGATTAACAATCTTATTTTGATGATTCACCATTCTGTTTTGTTGAATTAACAGAACCAATTGAGGGCTCCATTCTGGACGAATTGAATTATTGTTAATTCAAACAATATATATATATATTTTTTTTTCAGTGATGCTCACGACCGAGGCTTTTACACTCTGAAGCATGTGAGGCTGATTAATCGAGTGTAATCGTTGGACCATAACTATATCATTACTTTACATCAGCTCTTGACGTCTTTTGTTCGCAGCTATGGCTCAACAATCTTTGATGGTTTTAATTTTATTTTTGGGGTCCCGGAATGATGATTTACATCTGGCAATTAATATTCTCCTGCAAAATTTCGGCTACAAGTTATCGATTCATGAACGGGCTGATTTAATGTTAATACAGGGTGTGGCAGACCACCCGTCCACTATCTTTATCTCAAAAACGGCCGAAAATTGAGCTTCGGGGGCAAAACTTTCATGCTATATCGACCCCAAGGAATCCAATGAAAATATTTTCAGCCCCCAAAACCCCCCCTTTGGGGGGTTATTTAGGGGGTGGGTACTCGTATCTCGAAAAAATCAAATGGAAAGGGTATGTTTTGACATTGGAATCTAATACGGCATAAAAAAATAGAACTTTTTTATCCTTAAGATTTTTTTCTAAAAACCACCCTTTTTTGAGTTAGGGGTGGTTCTCAAAAAATTTAGGGGTAATCTTTGATTGACCGCTGTGACCCTCCAAATCATTGGATTTCAAAAAACTAAAAAGTTTCTGAAAGGGCAGACCAAGGGCTTTCTTTTAATGTATCACATGCCTATTTTTGTGAAAAAGGGTAAAAGGGCCCCCCTCACCCCAAATTTTGGGGCTTCGGGGGCCCTACGTAAAAATTTTCAAATGTAAAGGTAGGGCTTGATACATCATTTGAAAGGTCTTTTAGAGACAAAAAAGTGATACCCCCCAAAAGTCGTAAAAACACCCCCTTCCAAAATGGCGGCCGTTTTAAGGTTAGGGGGCTCAAGGGGGACCTTCAGAAAATGATCCAAAATTGAACGATACATGGCTAAAGGGGTTTTAAAAAAGAGAAAAAAATGGTTCAATCCGCGAGTCAAACCGACTTTTCAATCCAAAGTTACGGCCGATTAAAATTTAGGGTGCCTTTTTGGAAACCTAACTACCCCAAATTTCCTTTACATTTGAAAATTTTTACGTAGGGCCCCCTCCCCCCAAAAATTTTGGGGTGGGGGGCCTTGTACCTTTTTCACAAAAAATAGGCATGTGATACATCAAAAGAAAGCCCTTGGTCTGCCCTTTCAGAAATTTTTTTAGTTTTTTGAAATCCAATGATTGGAGGGTCACAGCGGTCAATAAAAGATTACCCCTAAATTTTTTGAGAACCCCCTAACTAAAAAAAGGGTGGTTTTTGAAAAAAATCTTAAGGATAAAAAAGTTCTATTTTTTATGCCGTATTGATTCCAATGTCAAAACATACCCTTTCCATTTGATTTTTTCGAGATACGAGTACCCACCCCCCTAAATAACCCCCAAGGGGGGGTTTTTGGGGGGGCTGAAAATATTTTCATTGGTTTCCCTTTGGGGGTCGATATAGCCTATGAAAGTTTTGCCCCCGAAGCTCAATTTTCGGCCGTTTTTGAGATAAAGATAGTGGACGGGTGGTCTGCCACACCCTGTATAATATTCTTTATTAGGACCATTTACCCATCAACAAGGGTCGAAAAAAAATTGAGTAAAGCGAATGCAATTACTTTTCTAGGAACCAGTTGACATTATTGTACTCAAATAACGTAAGATTAACACGAATCATTTCAACCATTGTATTATTCACTCTTTAAAAAAAGCATGTGTCAAACGCTGCCATTTTCTCAAAGTATACCAACTACCTACGAGGATGGCACATTTCTGGGTAACGGCGTCGTAATAATTCGCCTCCATGCAATGGGTCTGTTGCATACTTTTGCTACAACAATATAGAACCTTCATTCTTATGTAAAATTCGGCGAAAATAATGATGCGCACATTAACCCTTTCCAGCAAGGTGGTACAACATATGTACCACTTTCTGTAACATGGGTTTCAATGGAATTTAAATGAACAATTTGCAAAAACATGTGTGACCCATCCAAAGTCTTAGAAAATTGTCCTCTTTTGAACGGTCTAAAAAAATCTCAAAAAAAGTCAAATTCCATAATGCGTGCTGGAAAGGGTTAAAAACGCTCAAAATCCACTCATTAACTCAGGAAATCACTTCAATTTCAATCAGCCCACGCTACACTAGACACTATTGCACTGGTATACTACTACATAGACGGAACCGCTGTGCATGAGTAAACAACATCGTAACTACAAAATTGGAATTCCCTTCTAAAACATGAGCTATTGGCTGCATTTGCTGTCTGGTCTTTTCGGTTTATCAAAGATTAAAAAAATATATGAGAAATGTACGCATCAAATCGAAACATTCAAAGTGTGTAAGTTCTGTTCATGTTTACGTAAACGAGATGGTTCCATTTATGTAGTTATAATCGGGATATAGTGTCTAGTGAAGCGCGGGTTGTTTGAAATGGAAGGTATTTTCTGAGTTAATGAGTGGGTTTTGAAAGTTTTTAATGTGCGCATCGTTATTTTCGCCAACTGTTACGTTGGAAACAATGAGTTATATTGATGTAGCAAAAGTACGCAACAGACCCATTTTAAGAATTTCACTTGTTCAGTATCAGCTGTAATCAGCTTGTAGTTTTTTTCCAGTAACGCGCTACTTTTCGCACAAAAAATGTGTAGTCAATTAATTTTTAAAGTTGAGGGGGTCGCACAATGTATTATTGTTTGTTACAGAACCATGAAATGCAGGAATGTGTTTATTCGACTAAACAACCCTAGATCGAAACAAAAAATTTTTCGGAAGGTCCGCTCGATCGATCGATCGATTGAAAATTCGAAAATTTTATGACCGACAGTGGCGCCACTTGGGGGAGGGCGTGGGGGGCAATTGCCCCCCCCCCCCTTTAAGGATTTTCAATGTGGCCGAAAGATCAAGTCAGAGAGATTTTTTTAAGATGCACGCTGGGGGGGGGGGGAAAGGGCATCCAAATTTATGGAGCCCCCCCCCCATTTAAGTCAGAGAGATAGAGAGATTTTTCAAGATGCACGGCTAAAAAAAAAAAAAAAAAAAAAAAAAAAAAAAAAAAATCCAAATTTTTGGAGGCCCCGCCCCCCCCCCAAGGAAAATCTGAAATGGCGCCACTGATGACCGATCAAAAATTTTCGACATTTTCAAAAAATTTAGTTTCGATCGTGTAACAGATACGGTCGCATGCACAGCAGTAATACCCAATCCTTAGTACATTCACTTAGGGTCTTTTTCAATGACGTTCATGGGCGCCCATTTGTTACAATCCAGGGTTTGGGGGGCACAGAAAAAATTTCCCAAAAAAACTGTTTGCTTTACAAGGGAGAGGACAATTATAGTGTTCCTTTTCTCTCTCTCTCCCTCTCTCTCTCTCTCTTTCCCTCCCCCTCTCTCTCCCTCTCTCTCCCTCTCTCTCTCCCCCTCTCTCTCTCTCCCTCTCGAAATGTTTGCTTCCTCGGGAGAGGAGAGGATAACATTGCCCGCCAGTGAGTGCTTACGATGATTTGTGTCAAAACAAAACGTTTATAAAAGGCAGTGTTGTCACGATGAGAGTTAGAAAAAAGAAATTCCCTGATTACAGCGCTGCATAATTTATTCAGATTTTCATCTCTGGCGACACTGTTTTACACGGAATCGTGGAAGAAAGAAGACAGGCGAGAGAAAGCGAGGGTGAATGGGGTAAGTGTGCGGGCACCCAAAGAAACACAGCGGCAGTTAGTAACAACGGGATCCACAATCACACGGTCAATTATTAAGGTTTTGTGATATTTCCCCTTCTATTCTTTTTAGAAGAAAGGTTCGGCACGGCGCCGGCGCGGCGGCGCGGGGGGCCCGGGAAGAAATGGGTTTCCTTCACCTCAGCCAGGATTCCAAAATACATCCTGTCTCGGCAAAAAAACATCACCGTTTGGATCAGCTGTTTCACCACTGTCGAGTTATAGACGTTTTGTCGGTCAGAGCTAAAAGCTAGCCTGAACGGCGCACAGTGTGGACATACGTGTATTTTAGCTATTCAAAATGAAGATCGAAAAAATCCTGTGTGCGCTAGCTTTTCGACTTCAAAGATGTCTAGATAAAACATATCTAACGTTTGTTTTGATTAAAACCGGACGACAAGGGGACCAGCCGAGTTCGAAGTTCAATTAACACAGGTAAGTATCTCTATTTTCACCCGTGACACTTGTTTTGATAGAATAGGCCTAATGTAAACAAAACACATGTTAAATGAGTCATCGATTTTTTTTCGTGTTTTTCAAAGTAAGTAGAAGGAGGAAAAACCATGGAAGGTAAGTTTTTTAATCTTAGGATAATTTGCATTCTATAATTAGTCTAAATTTTAGTATATTTTTGACATATGACAAGTTTCAGCAGTTTTTTTCTGTTGTACCATTTTGTACCATCTACCGTTTTTGCTCTAAAAGAAAGGTAATTTCATCTACTTTTCAGCTATTTTTGTCTCCCACTGCGCAAATGTGCGCAAATGAAATAAACTTAGTTTTTCTCCTTGTTTTCAGAGAGAAATTGCACCGTGAAAATGGACCAAACAGCGAAAATTCATCAAGCGAGGAGGACAGAAGCCTTGGTGATGCCACCTATACCTCTGAACAGTGGCGGACGCGAGGGGAGGGGGGGTTAAAGGGGGCTATAGCCCCCCAGACCTCCGATTTTTACGGGTGGAGGGGAAGAGGGGAACAATTTTCAGTCAAACGCTCATCAGTGCAAGCCCGTGCCAAAAAGAATCCTGCGTCCGCCACTGCCTCTGAATGTACTGACTCATCAGGCTCAGAATTGACTAATTTTTTCATAGTTCTTATAACTGAATTAAATATTTTGTATTAATACCGATATATCTGATACTTCATTTGGTCAAATGTCCCGCTCAACCTGTGATGACGCAAATTATAGGAATAATTTGCTTGATTACGGATTAAATTATTGTAAATTTCTCTATTTTAGCGACTCTGATTTTGATAAATGTAATTTGATGAAAGAGAGGGACAGTCTTTGGTAAAATATAATAAAAAAATAAAAAAATTAACAAAATTTGACGAAATAATTTTCCCGTAAAACCCTATTGATGACTTTGCATTTTCAAGAATTATTCTTGCATTTATTTTTCAGCACCCCTCTCCCCACAATTTGACTCAAGTTACACTTAACATCAAAGAGAAATAGTATATTATAATATACTCATATTATACTAATTTACGTTCCGTCATAAACCCACTTATGAGCTTCATAATTTTATTCCCTATTAGTTCCCGATTAAATATATTTGTGGGGGGGGGCGTCGAAGGCCCGAGCCCCCCTTGGATAGTTTCCCTCCGAAAAAACTCTTTTAAAGATAGACTACCATGTTAGTAACAAATCTTCAAAGTTTTATTCTCCTATCTGTAATTTTTCCAAAATTATAGAATTTTGAATTTCTAAATGGGAAATTTTTATCCAAAATGAAACTTTAATCGACAATAACTTTGGAACAAAAAGAGATAGCGACCTCCGCTTTAAACGAAAATGCACTACTTTTTACACAGTTTTGATTGATGTGTCACAATATAGGGGTTACCGATGATAATTTTTAAGGGGTAATTGGGGGGCCCCATTGCCCCCTTCGAGGGGTCCGCAAAAATATGACAAATTACCTAAATATAGCTACCCTAATGGTGATAAACCCCAAAGTTTCGTTTCCTCAGCTGCATTTTTTCAAAAGTTATATAATTTTGAATAGCTAAATCGGCAAATGTCCACACTGTGCGGCGCGCAGCCGAATCCTGGTGAATTTATAGAACCTTTTAGTGATGACGTCAC